>JAFEMH010003450.1:0-265104 GCA_022495995.1 Adenophora triphylla var. japonica
AAAAAGAATTTGTAGCCCGACCACGCAGCTACGGCGCCTTTATTACCATGTATGCACTTGCACACTCTGACCCTTAACCGGGGTTACCGATTCCATTTGCAACTTGAGAGGCCTTCATTAAACCTCTCTCGTGCACACGAGGGTCATCCCCCAAACAACCTAGCATCTCGCCCGTCTCAGCATGTGCTCTTTCTGTACACTTCGTCCAAGACCTTGGATTTGGTTTTTGGCTTAGTTCGTGTCATAAAGCCTAAGTGTATATTCTTACATCAATCTTCCTCACAAGTCTAAACTTATAAGTCGAGATCGAAGGTCGTTTCTTGACCCGAAGTCTTAGCTTTTGGCTTTGACTTTGACCTTGAACAGTGTTAAAAATATACTTGAAGGTTCAATGTGACGCCGTGTCATCAAACCTTTAACATATGAACCAAACCGGTCTCGGCAGCGAAACGCCAAGCTAAGGCCCCTCGCGAAAGTGAGTCAAAGAGAGTTCATGCCGAAATTTACAGGTACAACGCGATTTACGCGCCTTAACTTTCGAGGATGTTGATTTGGTGCTGACTTTGCACGGCATATGCGTCAAAGTTTCCATGACCCGGTAGCCCCTAAGTTCGCTATTTACTTTTGTCGGTGGAATGCGCACTTGCCCTATAGGACCCTCGCTCGGGATTGTCCATCACCGGGAAGAGCTGATGTACGGAGTGAAAACGAGGGGTCTAAAAACGTAATGTCCGAGATCTCTTTTGATTTAGGACCTAGAGTAGTTGCGAAAAAGAAAGAGCAATCTTTTGGAGCCAGTTAGGATTCAAAACGTGTTTTAAGTAAACTTAAGGAGTAAGCCACGCACGTTACTTGCAAGAGCCCAAAGCCTTGAGCGAATACCTCTTTCGAAACCTAAGCTCTACCTTTCATTCCTACGGCAGCCGAACAAAGAGTGGTTCGGAATCCGGAGTCGTCGTCTCTTCGGCCATTACGGAAGTTATGGAATCAGTCGGATAGTTCCTCGGTTTCCTCGGTTCCTACGATTAGATTCTCCAAAATGTCTAGGATTAGCCGAGAAATCGTGACGGGAACGGAACCCTTGGCCACAGGCCAAGCAACACTGACATTGGAAGAAGCCATACGAGGCTTTCAGAGGTCCCTGCAAGAAGCAGAAGAAGATTGTGAGAACTTCATAATACAAATCTGAATGAGCGAGGCATAACGGCTATTCCCCGGTCGAGATGGTACCTTCGATTTAATCGGGGACGAAGATCTCCTCGATCGACTCCCAATCCTTCAACCAAGTTCCCTCCGCATGATCGAACTACGGAAATCCTTCCAATCCAAGGAAATGGCCGACGAAGGCTTCATGTTGCCACTTCCCAAGGCGCCCACATGTCTTCTGCGGCCAAGCCGGTTCTGCGCCCACCTCCAGCCGATACAATGGCGCGGTGATCTTGGCCCCTCCCGAAAACCAGATCCAAATAACCTTAGATTATCCTCCCGGTTTCACCCCATTACCCATACTACGAGCCCCGAATTGAGGATAAAATCCCGATTCAACCGAAGAAAGGCTTCCGCATATCCAAACATCTCAAGTCTGCCACCGCCAACCTTGCCTATGGGAGCGGGAGAAACTTCCCTCGATACCCGGGTGTGCTTGACAAAGCAATGCCTACTTCCCCAATCGGGGGTATGGGCCAGAGATTTATACTTTCAAGATCTTCGAGGAGCAATTCCCTCTACCAGTCTGCCACCTTCCCACTTACTACCTCTGCGTCGATCGCGGCTCCATGCACCGAGACCGCAAAGCCTGCCATTGGATCCAACGTGTGCTGGATGATCGAGCAAATGAAAGAAATGAAAGCCGAGTATGGGAAATTCCAAGAAAGAGGCACTTTCAAGTCTGCGTCTACGGAGGGAAGGTCACGCCTCTTCCCGCCAAGTTTAGAATGTGCGAGATGGACAAATTTGACAGAGCTGAATGCCCTCAAACCTATGTTGACACATACGTCCTCGCGCATGAGAGCAAAAGGGGCCTACCCTCCAACAAATGGCCGACCATTTTGACGCATACTCTCAAGAGTTCAGCGGCTAAGGTGGTTCCTAAGGGTCAATCCCAAAGAACGCCACACTTGGGACTAGATCGGCGACATCTTTCCTTGAACGGATTACCGCTCCAATCTAGAATGGGGAAATAAGTCGTGAAGACCTCAATCACCCTTTGAAGCGAAAATAGATGAAAGTGTGGGGGAATTCTACAAAAGATGGAGTTGGAAGCTTTCCCGAAATTATGGAACCTCTTTCCGAGGGCGAACATATGAGAATCTTCAGGAGTCTTGCTTAAGGCCATCTATAAGAACGTTAATCAGCCACCACTTTTTTTCCCCGATCTCTGTTCCATGGTCAATGCGACGGGTTCACAATGGTCGAGAAAGACATGGGAAAGGAAAAGTTGTGCCAGGTTCCATAATACCGATCTGAGAGCAACAAGCGCTATCCCGACCCCACACTTAGGATCTGGCAAAGGAAAGGATACCATAAAATCCGTCAGCCCTTACATCCCGAGCGGGGACATCGGTCGAACAATGGGAACAGCGGCCCAAAGAAACAATGCCAAACTGCTTTCGGGAAAAAAACCTTTCCTTCATTTCGACAAGCTAGACATGCCTCTAAGCCCGAAAATGTTAATGGGATTAATCAAAAAGAAGGTACACTCGAACACAGTGGAGAATTACTAGCCAAAAGAATCTCACGACCAATGCGCCCGACGAGAACAAATATTTGCGCCTTCCGCCAGTACCATGGGCACATGTAGCGTGATAGTTGCATCGGTTTGCGATATGAAATCCAGAAGCTGATAGAAGATGGAAAGCTGGAACGTCCCCGCGGCCCTAACAAAGTTGGGAACCCTTTCCGAAATAACAACATTGTAAACTCCATCGAATGGGTACCAAAGTCAATTATCGTTGAGCAAATTCCTTCGCCTCTCCCATTCAACCCCTCGCCAGACGTGCACATCTGGTATGACGTATGTGAATGCTCAAAATGCCTTGACGATGAGTTCCAAGACATGATAAGAGGTGACTCCCCCAAAAGAAAAAAGAAACCTTCTTCTCAACAAAAGCTTAAGAAGAGATTCGAGGCCGGAGACACTAGTGTTGGCACACTCGGAGAACCCTCTGGAAAGTTCGATTATTACGTCCTCTACTCCAGTAAGCCTTCCCATCCCTTTCTGCCTCTCAAAAGAAAGATGGGAAACGGTTGGCTCGATGATTCCCCTTCTCCCGAAAGAGATCAAGTGTATGATCCCAGATTATACGGCAGTATGCTCATGTTTTGTGATGAAGACTTGCCAAAAGGGGTTACAGAACATAACGAGGCACTACACATCACCATTCGGCTCAACACCGTCTCCCTTCCTAGAGACCTGGTAGACAACGGATCGTGCGTCAATGTCCTTCTCCTCAGCATGACGCGGACATTATGCATCGATAAAGGCCACATGATCCCATCCTCCTGAACTATCAAAGCCTATGACAATACGTCTCGCCCCATCCTGGGGACCGTAACTCTGGAACTTTGGTTTGAAGCTCAAATGGTGCCAGTGAAATTCCAAGTAATGGATATTCCATCTGAATTCACAGCTTTGCTAGGACGCTCATGGCTGCACCACATGAAAGCCATAGACTCCACCCTCCATCAATGAGTAAAGTTCATAAACCGAGAGGAGACCTCGAGGTCATCGAGAGATAGCATTCTCGGGAGCAATGAAGCTGAGGTACCAACCAAATGTACCCGCAGTCGTGCACATATGCCACCTCGCACGGACCATCCTAAGGAGAATCGGGGAAAATATCACCGGTATCCCCCCGAGTTCGGAGATGCCAATTACGTCAACGCCTTCGAGCAGGAGGAACCTGAAGCAGTAAAGTTCATAAGATTCAATTGCCGCTTCCGAGACTTGAATCTCGAATGGAAAGAGACATTAGAAACCTCAATGATACAAGGATATAAACCTCCCCTCTTCGATCAAAAGTTTGTGATCATCCTCCAAGCGAAGCCCTCGGCCGACCTAACGAATAAATCGTCATGATAAAGGTCAACAGACACAGGCACACCTACGAGGAATGTATGGCATCCGTCCATGAAATATTGAACATGGAACTCCCTATCAGGCCCCTCTGCTCAAGCAGAGGACACGATGTTTTCCTTGTGGTGCCAGCTTCACAGCAGGGTACACGACGCCCTTTGGTCTGGGTCAAACCATCAAGGAGAGATGAATCAGAACTCCCGAAGAAGAAGATCTGACATACCGGCAAAAAAACTCTTATTTGAACATGCTCAGATTCAAGGATGGCACAAGTTCAGATGAAGTCACCTATGTTGAAGGGTCAAATGCAATGGAGATCGTGAAACTCATCTTCTGACATGACAAAAAACCCTTCTGACCACGTAACTGACAATGAGTTCGTCAACATCATCTTCTCCAAATACCCTGACAAGACCAAGGACCCGATCCTTATTGTCAGATTTTGCGATAAGGAAATTACCCTCGACGATTGTCTGATCATAGTAAACGAGGCCCTCGCAAAAAGAGCTCAAGGCCCATCATCCCTGAGTGTCCGCATCAGTGGCAGCCTGCCCATACCGCCAGTCAGGATCATAGCTAAGAATGCAGCCAAGGCCGAAGGCATCGACGAAGGAAACAAAGCTCCTCGTTTAACTATAGGCAAGATTGACCTCGGGAATGCCTCCAGCAAAAACCCTGAGAACATCGACAAATATGCTTCCGATGAGAGAGATCAAACCCCAAAAGGGAGGAACGACCATTCGAGTATCAATATGCTTAAATTTGTTCCTCTTCCCAGCCATCACGATAATGGATCCGAGCAACCCACCGACGAGCTGCTGGCATTGATAGAATCGGCTCTCGACTGGATTATGAGACCATGAACATCGCTGAATTCAACACACTCGTCGGTTTGATCGACCGGATGTGGGAAGATTTTCTAGTATTCGAGATCAGAGAAGGCTGCATTGAATGTCCGACTATAACTTCCTTCCTGAACATAATCAAAGTATTTCCACCCTTTGGAGAGTTGGATGTGATAACGGTCTTGGAAAATAGCAAGATAATGCGTACATACGGAGAATGCTTGACTCTCGCAAGAAAAGCCCTCAGGGAGTTGGCTGTGCAAGAAGCTCACCTCTGGGACGAAGATGAAGCTCAGAAGACTCACAGGGATAAAACCCTTAAAGCTTCGCAAGCCGCTTCAGAAAGACAATTAGAGACCACTCTGGATCAGTTCGACCTCAAGAACTTAACCAACGGCAATTTCCTGGATTACCACCACTTCTCGATGAACCCTCTCTGGAAAGGAAAGGTAGTCAATGGTCCAGATGACCTAGGAGATGGAATGGAACAACACAAGGAATACCTGGCCCAACAACATGAAGAATACAAGCGCTTGCCTTCGCGAGAAAAGCAAGCCCTTTGCGAAAGCGACGACGAAGATGATGAAGTTATACTCTTCCAAGCCGATCACGAAGCCAACAAAACTGGAATCCCAAGGGTCCTAGGAGGATGGGAAAGGATCATTTCCATTCTCAAGTTAAAAGGCAAATTGAAAAAGAAAAACCCATTCAAGGGGAAAATAATAATGGAAATAAACCTCCAAAGAATGCTAAGGGAGGTCACACAGGCTTCCGAAAGTTCGTTTACGGGATAGGAAACGACCAACTGGGACAAGAACCGGTTACTTGGACGGAGCGTCAGGAAACCATGTACTTACCTTCCGACATGCTCGCCACTCAGTTAAGGTAACAAAGAAAGCCCTCCCCAATGGAGGTTTACCAGGATTGTCGCGTACAATTCAAAGAAGCCTTGGCTATTCTGACATAGGAGGAAATGCAAGCGCTAACTCTCAACGAGGGCTTGTCCATAAGAGAGCAGATTTGGATTAAAAGTGGAGGAAAGCTAGCAAACCACGATCACTGTTTGTCCCAGCTCAAAAACGCCATGAACATGCTCACCAAGAAAGAGAAAAATGCCGTGTACCGTGAAGAGCTCAAAGAGACGATTCGCATGAATCAAGAATCATCTAGCCTCACAGAAAGGGTGAACGAGATAATGCTCAGTCTTAGCAACCATTGCTGCACACTGACATTCAAGCAACTGCGCCAGACCATAAGCTCTCTCCCTTCCAAAGCACCTAAACCCGTATCCTGGGATAGAATTCGACAGGCAGCCGATGCCCCCAAAGGATAGTAACAGTCAACAAATTAAGAGAGGATGTATGGCCCTGTGCTTCGAAAAATCCCCCACTGACTATGGCTCAACTCAAAGAAACATGCTCGAAAGAGGCCAAACCCGATGTCAACGTTCTGACCCGATCTGGCCAAATTCATGTGCTACCACCCAAGGGCGACAAAAAGCCAACAGAGCAAGAGTCGCGACCCAGTCGGTATCCCTATGCCAAGGTACTCGAAGAAGCAAGTTCCGGAAAAGAAGACCCAATCCTTACCCAGCTAAAACAGACCCAAGAAAACATCTCCCTTTGGTCCCTACTCACCTCTTCCTACCCTCATAAGCTCAAGTTGGAAGAAAGCTAAGCCTGGACCATGGTCCTCGTGGATGCAACTCCCGAAGAAGTAATCCAGATGATCGGCAATATCCATTACGGGAACATCATCACCTTCACCAACTTGGACCTGCCAAAATTTGGGGATGATCATAATGAGCCGCTCTACATCACTGTCCAGTTGGATGAGCGCCGCCTTCCCCACGTACTAGTTGACGGGGGCTCGGGTATGAATGTTCTGCCTGCCAAGATGATGGACTGCTCGACATCAAGCCCACCGACTTGAAGCCTTTGGCTCACACCGTCAAAGCTTATGATTCTACCTCCCGCGCAATTCTCGGGGTCATCGCCCTAAACATATGGCTCGGCAAACAGATGATGCCTACCGATTTTCAAGTCCTGGACATTCCTATTACTTTCACGACTATTTTGGGAAGACCATGGCTGCACCAAATAAATGGCATAGCATCCACGCTTCACCAATGTATCAAATTCATGCAAGGAAATGAATTGACGACTGTCTACGGGGATAGTGTCACCACCGAAGGAACTTGCACCTATGGCATTCCCGTGCTAGAAATCAAGCACGATGATGATAATATGGTGTTAACTGGATTTACAGTAGAAGCTTCCAAATCCAAGTATGCAGCGTAGACCTTCCATTGTGTTGGGATAAGATCCCTCCTGCCATAAAAATGATGAAGCTCATGAACTTCATCCAAGGACTGGGGCTCGGCAAAAGGTACAGGGCCAACACCAAGTCATCGAAGTCAAGGACCACAATACTGTCCAGGGGCTCGGTTATATACTTACGCGCGGTGATGTCAGAGAAGACAAGAAGCTCGCAAGCACTAAAGCAGCGGCCCGTAAAAAGGAAACCTCCTACACCGTACCCAACCTCCGACCTTACAGTTTCGACCTAGCTCGCTACTTCATCAGAGAAACTGATGAAGATGAGAAAGGGACTGAGGGAAATGACCGAGAAACTGATGAAGATGAGAAAGGGACTGAGGGAACTAACTGAGGAACTGATGAAGATGAGAAACAAACAGGAAAGGTCAACACAGAGACTGCAAAAAAGCTAGAGAAACTAGCACAGAACCTCAAACGTTTCAGAGGACTTAAGGCCAACCCGATAAGTGGAACGTTACCCGATGCCATTACAATACCTGGACCCATCAACACCATCGTTCAACATGAATACTCGTTCAAAGGGATACCCGACATAGAAGAACACCTCGAAATGCTCTTCTTGGGAGACAGGCTGTTTGGTCCAACCCACGAAGCGACATTCGAAGCATTGATCCCAAGGAAGAAGGAACCATAATTTGTGGAAAATGCTCTAAGTGGACCTACTCTGCAAAACCTCTTCGAAGAAGTCATGGAAGTTCCAAACCTGATTGATCTAGGCTCCGAGGACAGCATGATTGCCATGAACGGGACATGAGAAGCCAAGCCTTTTGACCCACGAACCCTCGCCAAAAATCCTTCAATACCATTAAGGAACTGGGTGACTTTCACCGGACCAATGGCAAGCAAGAAAGAGATGATAGAAAAATTAGGGCTACTCCCTTATCTGTAAGTGCCCCAATCTGGGTCGTTAGTGTTCTATCAACCCAATTTAATGATTTATAATCATTTAGGGGCATTTCGGGCATTATTTAGTCAATTTGAATGAGGAAGGACCTCTTAGGAATAAAAAAATGGGCAATGGTCTCGCTGGAAAACATCATTTCCAAAGTAAAAATGTTTTTTTGACTAAATAGAAGCTGCCAAAAAATACCTTTACTGCAAAAACCGGAGCACGCAAACGATCTCATCCTCGCGGATGAGTTTGTGTGACAAACTCATCCATGCGGATGAGATTGTACCCTGACCAACCTATAAATATAGCCCTTCCCCCTTTGTTTAAAGAGGCAAGAAAACACATTTCCTACTGTTACTCTGCCGAAATTCACACTCCAAACAGCCTTAAACACTCATCCTACTCAAATCCAACACCAAAACTAACCTCAAATCCACTACCAAATCACTCCCAAGCCTTGAATCCCTCAAGCCCTAAACACTAATCCAAGAAACACAGGTAAAACCTCACTCTCCCTCCTTAAGCCCTCCTCATTCATGCATACACTTCATGCTTAAATAATGTAGTCTTACTTACTTACTTGTTGCTTATCTCCCCTCCTCCTTTGTCCTAGGATCCAAGAGGATCTCCATGGAGTACATCTCCATGGATGATTCTCTACAATGATTCACATTTTTATTATGTATTTCTATTGTCCCCTTTTATATTAACTAGTCTTTACTTGCTTTCTTGACCTAAAATATGGTCATCTTGGAGTCAATCTCCATAGATGATCATTTCAAATGGTCCACATTATTTACTTCCTTGCAAATACCCCTCCCTAGTCTAAGATGCTCACCTTGGAAATCTTTCCTTGGATGAATATCATCTAGACTTACATATCTAGGTCTTACAAAGATGTAAGAGATACACTTGAGCTTAGGTATCAGGGATGGTCATTCTTGTGACCACCTTAGAGATCTTCCTCTAAGGTTGATACATCTTGACCTAATTTTCTTGTTAATTTACTTTTCATGTTAAATCCCCTTTTCCTAGCAAATGAAATGCTTTCAAAGTCCTAATGTACCCCTGGATGGCTTGATTAAGTGGATTCATCACTAATGACCACTAATCAAAGTCTAGGGAAAGAGAGGACAAGCATGGATGCCAAAAATCCAAGCATTCCCTTTATTTCCTGCTTTTCAGTTCCAGTTCCAGTTAAGTCCTGTAAATCCAGTTAAGTTTCTGGAAATTACAGTGACTAATTAGGAAACTATAAAATATTGAGACTGCAAGTTAGTCCGCGCGGATAAGATTGCACTACAGAATCATCCACACGGATGACATTGTCATCTGCAAACAGTTTTCAATTTCTGTTGTTTTCCAGCTTAGTCATTGTTTTCAAACTATTTTCCAGTCCAGACCATTAGATTTTGTTTTATTTCCAGAAAGTCCTTTTAAGTCAAACCCTTTTTCAAAACACACACACACACACACACAACGTTTCAAGTATGGAAGACTCATCATACGAGGCATTCCGGGTGAACGCCAAACGTTCTTCCCGGAGTGTAACGTGATCTCCAGACTCATTTCTCTACTTTCGGGCTTTTTTCAAAGTTTTGGCCCTAAACTAAAATGGCGTGGCGACTCCGTTTATTTTTCAAGTCCGATAAAGATTTACCCATTCAAAATAAAAATCTTTTAAAAACTTCCCAAGTTTTGTCGGGCGCCAAAAATCGGGTACATCAGACTATCCCCCAGAATTTAGTTTTGAACCTTCTGAGTGTCTCATTATTGAATTCAAGTCCTCTGAGTCATCCGACGGCCTCACGCCAGAAGACTATGATTATGTTGGCAACGTTGTATTCCCATTCGTCTTGAATGAAAAGTTCGACCTTTCGGATTATCCCCTCATTGCCACTTTAACAACTGATAAATTAACTAACAACTTAAAAGAAGTTAATAATGATTCACTTGATAAAGAAGCAGACACACTAAATGAACAATACATTAAAGAAATTTTCAAGCGTGTAGTTGACCGAGAGGAAAATCGTGCTCAAGCTGCCGAAGAGGTTTTGACCAAAGTGAATCTAGGGTCAGCGCAAGAGCCTAAAGAGACACAGGTTGGCAGTTTCTTCACCAGTACAGAAAAATAAGCCCTGATAAATCTCCTCAAAGAATATGTTGACGTGTTCGCCTGGTCCTACCAAGACATGCCAACGCTCGACCCCTCCATCGTGGAACATCGAATCCCTCTGGATCTCGAGACCAAGTCTGTCAAGCAGAAACTACGCAAGATCAAGCCGGATTGGTCCCTGCAAGTAAAGGAAGAAATTGAGAAGATTCTCCGCGTTGGCTTCATCAGAGTGATTGAGTACCCGACTAGGCTCTCCAACATCGTGACAGTCACCAAGGCCAATGGAAAGGTCAGATGATGCGTAGACTTCCGAGACCTTAACAAAGCCAGCCGGAAGGATGATTTCCCGTTGCCAAACATCGACATGCTGGTCGACACCACGACCAATTTCGAAGTAAAATCGTTTGTAGATGGTTTCTCCGGATACAACCAGATCAAACTATCCAAAGAAGATCAAGCCAAGACTGCCTTCACCACTCCATGGGGAACATACTATTATACAGTAATGCCATTTGGCTTAAAGAATGCCGGGGCTACCTATCAGAGGGATGCAACAGCAATCTTTCATGACATGATCCACAAAGAGATCGAGGTCTACGTAGACAACATGATCATACACTCCAAAGGATCTGACATGCAGCACATGATAAACGTGAGAAAGTTCTTCAATCGACACAGAAAGCACTCCATGAGACTGAATCCTGCAAAGTGCACCTTCGGCATGAAACGAGGCAAAGTACTAGGGTACATGGTCATGGAAAGAGGCATCGAAGCCGACCCCCAGAAAACCAAGGCCATCATTGAGATGAAACCACCGCAAACACTGACAGAAGTGAAAAGTTTCATGGGAAGACTTCAATACATCAGCGGCTTTGTAAACCAGCTGACATCTCTTTGTGAGCCAATCTTAAAGCTAATGAAGAAAAATGTTGATATCGAATGGAATGCTGAATGCCAAGAAGATTTCGAGAAAATCAAGACGTACTTGGTAAACCCCCCAATCATATGCCCACCGCATGAAGATAAGCCACTCCTCCTATACCTGATTGTAACTGATACGTCAATTGGGGCTATGCTGGCGCAAGAGAAGAAGGATTCAAAAGTTGAGAATGCAATCTACTTCGTGAGCCGAAAGCTTTAAGGATGCGAACTCAACTACTCAGCCTTAGAAAAAACCTGTACCACTTTGGTATGGGTAGTCGAAAAACTGAAACACTACATGCAATCCCATTCAGTACTCCTGGTCTCCAAGATGGATCCAGTCAAATATCTCTTCGATAAGCCATCATTATCAATGAGACTAGCCAAGTGGTCATTTTTCCTGGCTGAGTTCGACATCAAGTACATGACCAGGAAATCATTGATGGGTCGAGTAATGGCAGACCAACTGACAGACTTCCCAAGCAATGAACTCAAGGGTCCCGAGCCACAATTCCCTGATGACGGAATCTTTTCGCTTGACAGTGAAAACCGTTGAAAACTCTTCTTTGATGGGGCAGCCAACAAGAAATGGAATGGTACTGGAATGTTCTTGGTCGATCCAAAAGACGAGCTTGAACACAACATCAAAGAATTGGAAGTATACGGAGACTCGGAACTGATCATCAATCAGGTCTTCAACAAATGGAAGATGATAGACCATGGTCTCCAGAAGTACCATGCATACATGGAAGAACTTATCGCTCAATTCAAGGAAATCTCTTTTCACTACTTACAAGTGACAGGAACCGCTTCGCCGATGCCTTGGCCACTCTAGCCTCTCTCGTTGAAATTCCCGAGGGGAAATCAGTAAAGCCATTCAGAGTAGGGAGATGGGAAACCCCAGCCTATGTTGTGAGATCGAAGTTAAACCTGAGCCGATCGATGAACCCTGGTACAACCAAGTGTACCAGTACCTTAAAAGTGGAGAAGCTTCTTTCACGAACGAAGAAGGAAATTACAAAGAAGGCATCAAATCCAAAAGCATGGTGGCTTTAAAACGCCTAGCATCCCACTTCGTCATTTTGGGAGGCATGCTATACAAGAAGCGTCACCAAGGACCACTCCTTCGATGCGTAAGCAAAGAGAAAGCCTTCGAGTTGATGAACGAAACTCACAACGGAGCCTGCGGCCCCCACATGAACGCCCGAGCATTGACGCAAATCATCCTCTGTATGGGCTATTATTGGATATCAATGGAAATAGACTGCATCCAGTTTGTCAGAAGTTGCGACAAGTGCCAACATTTTTCCAACTTCAATCATTTTCCCCCTCACGAGCTCTATTGCATGACTATGCCATGGCCTTTCGCCACATGGGGAATCGACGTCAACAGCAAGATTGCTCCCCCCGAAAGCAATGGCCACGAGTTCATATTAGTCGATGTCGACTACTTCACCAAATGGGTAGAAGCTAAATCCTACAAAGTATTGAATTCCAAGAAAGTGGCCGAGTTCATCAAGGAAAACATCATGTGCAGATACGGAGTGCCCAACGAGATCATATCTGATAATGGAACCCACTTCGAAGGAGATTGCGACCAGTTGCTAACCAAGTTCAGAGTCACCCACCACAAGTCTTCTCCCTATAGACCAAAGATTAACGGCGCAGTAGAGGCAGCAAACAAAACTCTCGCAAGGATAATAAACAAGATGGCCGTACGAGGACAGGATTGGCTCGAGAAGCTACATTTGGCACTTCGGGGATACCGAACATCAGTCAGAACCGCCACTGGGGAAACTCCTTTTGCGCTAACCTATGGAATGGAAGCCATGTTACCAGTTGAACTAGAAATCCCCTCCCTACGAGTCCTCTTGGAAAACGGGATCAACCAAGTTGAATGGCTCCAAAGCCGCCATGACGAATTAGCTCTACTCGATGAACGAAGATTGAAAGCCATGGAACATACTCGTGCCTACCAAAGCCGAATGGCCTGAGCTTTTGATAAAAAAGTCAAGACCCGAGACATCAGAGAGGGTGACTTAGTTTGAAGAAGAAATCGAGTCAACTCTCTTTTTCCCCCTATTCTCCAAAAAGTAAAATCAAAGTGCTAAAAGAGTAATACCCAACTAGACTCATCCTCGAAATGGTCTAGGTAAAAATTAGGGTTGCACTATTCGTCCCACTTCTATCTCTCCCTCTCTTAAAAGTGTCGAACTACGATGACCTGAGCCCCTTAGTCCATTTGTAAAAGGGGAACATAGGCAGCCATTATTAGTTCGGTCTAAAAAATAAATAAAATTCCAAATTCGGCCCCAATCACTTGTGTCTCAAAAAACTCTTAAATTAACCAAAAAATTCATTACAGTTAAAACACTTTCTGATGAGTTCAAGCATGGTCTACTTTCGACTCACTACATACTTGCAAAGCAAAATAAAAGACTTAATCAAACCTAATATGTCTGCAATGACAGTAGGTGGATACTCCGTATTGCAAGGTCAATCTAGCCACTTGCGCTCGATCCTTCATCTTTCCTTCCCTTCCCCTTTTCGCGGCGGGTATTCTTTGCTTTCATAGGATATATCCCTGTCAATCTCCTGCCAGGCTCTGGGATCCTTCCCGATGCCTCTGTCAAACCCGTCGTTGCCAGTGCAGCCCTTTCCCTAGCTCTACTATGAGCTGCCTCTCTTCAAGCCATCATATCGTGCTCCTATCTGCCAATCGGCTCGTGTTGACCACATAGTCCACCATGTCATCCCCCGTACTATCTTGAGGGTTAGCTTTAGCCTCGACCCTTCTCAAAATTGAGCTGTCACGACAGTTAAGACCCAAAAGCTCACTCCGCCTCCACAAAAGTGCCATTTGTGTCTCCCCCATATATTTCTCATACCAGTTCAAGTAGCCTGTGGACAAAATAGTGCTCCCCCTCTGGTGAAAAATAACCCTAACTGGAAAAGATGAATACTGCCACAACCGCATGAGAAGCAAGAACGTCAAAGGGTCATCCATGGAAATTGATCCTACCTCAAACGTAGCAACATCGTTCAAATCTGTCAAAAGGACCTGTTACATCCCAAAGTGCCGTAAGACCAAAGACAGGATATAGAAAGAAGACCGAAAAAGTCCCGGAACTCTGACAATGAGAAGGCTATCCTGAATAGTCCGACACGTCTGTAGTTTCCAATGAGGGACCCACCATCGCAAGTGATGAGTATGAAGTTTGGCCATCCAAAGTTCCCAGTCAGCCTGATTGCCTTCTATCTCCAAGGGCCGCCGAGAAAAGAACCAAAGATCATACGTCAAAGGCGCGATATCCTCTCCACCCCGGCAATGTCCCACCATGTCCAACCCCGTGATGGCATACTCCTAATGACGTGAAGATAAACAGGGTGCCTATCATGCACATAGCAAAAGCATCCCACGCGATAATGCTCCAGTTAGCACTCATGAACCTATCTGGGATCCCGAAATGTCAATATAGTCAGTATGAGTATCAACACCCCATAAGCTTCTTCAACAGAAACGCCGAGAAAAGATGTCAACTTTTCAAAAGTCGTCATCCCTCCCATCAAAGGAAGCGCAACCTGCTCCACTTCATGTCCTCCAAGAATAACACGAAAGTCTTCGAACGTAGGCGTGATCTTATTATATGAGAAACTGTAAACGTGCCTTCTCACGTCCCAAAAACGAGCTGCAGCTCTTAGAAGATCCCAGTCAGGGGAGGGTTCCTTTAAGTCCAAATCGACTTCACCTTATAGCAATTTTCGAAGAACTCTTTGTTATACCTCATATGGTGCCTCGCCAACATCTTGAACCCATCCAAAAATCGCTCTTGCATCTGAGTAGGTAACTTTGGAAACGTGGCTGTGAGAAGTGAAGAAATTTCAAGTTTTGAAGGGAAGATACAGATTTTCAGCTTAAAATGCAATGGAAACAGCTTTGAACTTCAGAAAATGAGCAAAGACTGAAGCTGCAATTTAAAGGAGTCAAAACTGAAGAAGAGGCCGATCGGCCTGTTTTGCAAGTTGACATAGTCAAACTGCAGCCTTGCTGCATCATGTTCCCTTGTCCATTCCAAAACACATCCTGGTCACATCCTATCCAAATCAGCCAACAATCCGTGAACCATCCCCCATGCAATGTCAAATCCGTCCCGAGCTCGTGCGACAGTGCAAATAATAATAATAGTGTATAAAAGCAGTAACTATTACTTGTTCAAATCTATTTTTCAGTGCATTTCCGTCATTATTTATTTGGATTAATATAATTGCTTATCTGTTTTCGTTAAATGCCAAAAGTAAATAAAAGCAATCATAATAATAATAAAATGTACAAAGTTTTGTCCCAGAACAAGGGCATCCCGAATACAAACATTATTTGAAATAAGCTGCACATATAGCTATCTAAAATACCATTGGGCTACTCCGAATCCTGCTCGTCGTCCGAGCACTCAATAAACTGTGACATCGCGGAAGGATCTGTGGCAAACAGATAACTCATGAAGTCATCCAATCCGGTATACAAAGAATAGCGGCCCTGCGCCTCTGTGATCCTAAAGGTTCCCCATGATCAAACCCGGTGTACGAAGAATTCCGGCCCTGCGCTTGTGATCCTGAAGGTTCCCCATGCTCAAACCCCGAGTAAGAAGAATGACGGGCCTGCGACCCTGAAGTCTCACCCTGGCAATCAGGAGACTGACCAACGCCCCACTCCGCATCTATCCCGCCAGTCGCGAAAGCAGACGATTCCCTAGCAACAGATGGCCTAGAGGGCATAGGCTCATGAACAGCCGTGCTTCTCCTGGAGCCACACCGAATGAAGTCAAGAAGCCGCCTGGCAAAACCTGTCACTCCCTCCAGAGGTCGGACTGCCAAGTCATGAGTACGTCCCGAGACCTGCAAATCAGGGAAGCAATAAAAAGATGGAAAGAACAGTGCAAATATACACATGCAGAAGATGAGTACACATACTCACAGTATCATCAGGATCGACTCGGTATCGGGGCCTCATCTTCTCAGGTATCGGGATCATCAATCGCCTACAAAAACCGCCAGCACCCTCATATGCAAAGCGAGTGCGGGGAACAAGAGGATATCTGTGATGTGAAGGATCTTCCCCCTCTCTAGCCATCACCTGCGGGCTCCTTAGCCTCATCCTTCTGAAAATGTCATAATCAGCCCAGTCAATGACATTCTCAGTAAAAGGCACTCCCAGCCTATACCGGCGCAACTCTTCTCCCTCCATAAGCAAAGGTTGCAGCATGTGGATAGGAGGATCCCTATGAACCATGGGATCCGATTCCCGAGCATACTGGCAAGTCACCCTCTCGTCCAAGTACATGATATCACAAGAGAGCTCCACCAGAAGCTTCCTCTTGTTCGTCACCTCCCTGGCGGTATCAATAATCTCATGATCGAGCCGATGCCACCATGCCAGATTCACCCTTTGTGAAAAGTCCCGCTCCAAAGCCTCGGACACCTACTCATAAGTAACCCTCGTGCTATCCCTCGTATTTCCTGGTTTCCTGGCCTCCTTCTGCCAGGTCAGCATAACAGGAAACATGAGAGCATATTCCTCCTTAATACCCCACCGCTGTGGACGAAACACCTCAAAGCACCACACCTGAAAAGAAGATAGGAAAGAGTGTCAATCACTAACAGATACAGATAAGTGAAAAACAAGACAAGGAAGAGAAAAAGAAGACTCACATCCAAAGCGAATTGGAAGCAGCAGAGAGAATTCTCTTCCCCCCGAGAGTATTTATCCAAAGAAACGTAGAGTTCGGCCAAGCCAGCTTCTCCCCAGGCAAATCCTCTCATCGCCCCCAAGTCAGTCAAAAAGCCAAGCAAGGCAAACTGCCACTTCGTATCAGCATTGGGAAAGATGGTCGCTACAGAACAAACCATAAGAACCCCCGAACCAACCGATCGGCTGTCATCCTCTCAGAATTAGCCAAATAATCGTCAATACCTCTTCTAAGATGCCCCTCCATCAGACTGTACAATATGCCGGTACCCTTGGCATTCGTGATGTCAAAACCCAGCAGATCTGTGAGCTGCTCCGTAGTGAACTCCTCAAACCACTCTATAGGATTGCCCCGGAAGGACAACCCGGTGATAGCTGCGAAATCCATGGGAGTAATCGTAGCCTCCCCCACCTGAAATTAAAAGTGTGGGTCGTATCCTACCAGCGCTCGCTCAGGGCCACGTGAACGACTTTGACCCTCTGCGTCAATGCCACTACAGCCACCGCACTGATGAAGCCCCCCAAACCAGAATCTACCACTATCTGTCGAGGACTTCTCCCTTCACCCCGAGCCACTTCTGGAAGCATCCCCCACAACTCGCTCACCGCCTCAACGTTCCCCCTACTCTTTGTGCTGGACAAGTCCTTTGGCCCTCGCCCCTGCAGGTAAGACATAACAAAGGTATGTTAATACCCAAATAACGTATGCAAAATGTATATGCCCTAAAACAAAAGCACATCAATATCTCATCACAAAGAGATATAATCCAATCATTTCAAAAAACATTCCGTCTCTATTCGGAATCATTTCAAAAGGTTCCGTCTCAGTTCGGAATCATTCAAAATTTTCCGTCTCAGTTCGGAATCATTTCAAAAATTTCCGTCTCAGTTCGAAATCATTCCAAAAATTTTCCATCTCAGTTCGGAATCATTTCAAAAATTTCCATTTCAGTTCGGATCATTTCAAAAATTTCCGTTTCAGTTCGGAATCAATTCAAAAATTTTCCGTCTCAGTTCGAAATTGTTTCAAAAATTTTCGTCTCAGAGTTTGGAAACATTTCAAAAATTTTAGTCTCAGTTCGGTATCATTTCAAAAATTTCCGTTTCAGTTCGGAATCATTCCAAAAAATTTCCGTCTCAGTTCGGAATCGTTTAAAAAATTTCCGTCTCAGTTCGGAATCGTTTAAAAAAATTCTGTTTCAGTTCGGAATCATTTCAAAGTTTTTCGTTTCACTTCGGAATCATTCCAAAAATTTTCCGTCTCAGTTCGGAATCGTTTAAAAAAATTTCGTCTCGGTTCGGAATCATTTCAAAAATTTCCGTCTCAGTTCGGAATCATTCCAAAAAAATTATGTCTCAGTTCGGAATCATTCCAAAAATTTCCGTCTTAGTTCGGAATCATTTCAAAAAATTGCCGTCTCAGTTCAGAATCATTTCAAAAGTTTCCGTCTCAGTTCGGAATCGTTTCAAAATTTTCCGTCTCTGTTCGGAATCATTTCAAAAAATCTCAATCTCAGTTCGGAGTTATTTCAAATAATTTCCGTTTCAGTTCAGAGTTCTTTCCATATCATTTCAAAATCTCCGTCCCAAATTAACACACTTTAAATTTGAAAAACTTAGCTAGGCATGAAAATTTCTCATCAAATTTTCTACATCTTCTACCCATACCCTCAATTGCATCAAACAACAATCAATTTCAACAAAAGGGCATAACAAGATCAAAAGCCCCAAATCGGGCAACAAGAACCCTAATTTCTTAGAAATCAATTCAAAGTTCAAAAAACATTCAAAGAAATTTAAGAATGCTTACCTTCCTCGCAATCCCCTTCTTGGATTTGTGGCTATCCCATCCCTTGTAGAACTTGGACAGATCCAAGGAAAGCTTAGAGACTCGCACTGTTCTCTTAAGTTTCTTCCTCTCATTGTCGATCCTCCTATGGCGGCCCCGTCGTCCTAATCTTCTTTCCATGGCGTTAATCTCTCAAAATTTCGATAAAGAATCGAGAAAATTGCAATTTTTTCTCTCTTTTCTTTCTTCTCTCTCAGCCAGAAAACCAAAATTTCTGTTTTATTTCTTTCTGTCCGTCGGCTGACTTAAACCAGACCAATTTGAAAGAAAGGCCGGCCGGCCTGTTTTACCAGATGGGCCATTTTGGGCCAAATGACCATCCAGCCCCTCATCTTTTCAAATTTGATGCCTTTTGCTCAAATGCTTCTATAGTTTTCTTGCTCTAACAGACCCTCTCCCGAGGTTAATTTTTTCGTTAGATTTCATAATCATCGCTAACAAACCCTCTCCCGAGGTTAAATTTTCCGTCAGATTCTGTAATCATCGTTAACTTTCCTCTCCCGAGGTTAAATTTCGGCCGTCATCGTAAGCCCGCCCCTTTTAACAAGAGTTCAATCATCTCTTTCAGTTTCTAACTGACTTCGTTAGAACTTCAATCATCTCTTTCGTTTCTAACCGACTTCATTAGAATTTTAAACGTGTCCCTTCAGTTTCTAACCGACTTCGTTAGAACTTCAATCTTCTCTTTCAGTTTCTAACTGACTTCGTTTGAACTTCAATTATCTCTTTCAGTTTCTAACCGACTTTGTTAGAACTTTAATCATCTCTTTCAGTTTCTAACTGACTTCGTTAGAACTTCAATAATCTCTTTCAGTTTCTAACCGACTTCGTTAGAACTTTAAACGTGTACCTTTAGTTTCTAACTGATTTCGTTAGAACTTTGGACGCTTTTCCCCAGCAACATACCATACTCTCCCGAGGTTAAATTCTGTTTCTAACCGCGTCGTTAGAACTTCAATCTCTTCTTCGGACTTAAACCGTGTTGTCATAACATCTGTTTAACACAACAATTCATGTCACTCTGTTAGATATCCAGCGTGAGGTCTCATGACCTAAAGTCAGTCAGTTAACGGACATGAACTACGATCGGCTTGATTCCACCGTGGATACGTAGGAATCCTTTCTTTAGGGTCCATCCATTTGACCGTTCAGGTCACTTCGTAAGGCATCTCCCCAGATTGGGATCCTTATCTCTTTCGACGACTCCACTTCCTCCATAAGTGACATCGCCGAGGGGCTACTGTAAGTACCCAAATCCGATTCGTAAAAATACGTTAATTCACACTTTCCAGACTAACGAGATTTTACGGGACTGTCCGGATCATTCAAAATTAAAGTATATTAAAAAAATGTTAGAACACGTTAAAAATATTACTTCCAAAAATATGCGATTTCCGAGACTGTTCCGATATTTATTCGGACAGTTAATTAAAAAACTATCAAAATCCGGATAAAGGACGAAACAATGATAACTTTTCACAAAAGTCAAATAAGGGTCAAATCACGTCAGAGTGTAAAATGACCAAAATACCCTCAGGCTGAAAGTTAGGGCGGCCGGCCTGTTTTGCAAAATTACAGCCTATAAATACAGCCTCAGTTATTCAGTTTTAACCCCAACAATTTCATCCCATTTCCAGAAACCCTAACACATTTTCTAAAGCAACACTTTCAGGAGAGAGAAAACTGCCTCAGTTTGCATGAAATCCTCGTTTTCCCCAAATAAACCCAGAATCTTCACTCTCCTCAATAAAAAACACTCCCATTTTCAGTTCCAGCCAAGAAATCTCCTCCGAAAGTCCCGAAAACTGCCGCGAGTTGCGTGAAAACCCCATTTTTCCCAAACAAACCATAATCCAAACACTTTTCGTATCCGAATTAAAACCCTCGGAAGATAGAGTCAAAAATCAAACATTGGTAAACTCTCTTTCTCAATCTAAACTTTCATCTTTTTTACTTTTTCTTGTCATTCTGTTCCGATCGCATTTCTCAAAATGAAGACATTACGTTTGTCTCCAAGTCAAGAAATGACCCTCTCCTTTTACTTTTCTCTTTCGAAAAGAGTAATTTAGAGTTAAAATGGGAGATCTTGACTCGTCATTTGTCATTTTATCTTATAATGTCATTTACCGTCCGAATCGTTAGATTCATTGATCGTCTTTTACCGTCCGAATCGTTTGATTCGTTGATATTGTCATTTCAATAAATGTCATTTACCGTCCGAATCGTTTGATTCGCTGAATATTCTTTACCGTCCGAATCGTTTGATTCGTTGATACCGTCATTTCAATACTGTCATTTACCGTCCAAACCGTTTGGTTTGTTGATCGCATTTACTTTAACATCCGAGTCAAGAAATTGACTTGTCGATCGTCATTTCATTACTGTCGATTACTTTAAATGTCTTTTCTTTACTGTCATTTTATCAAAAAAAGGGTAACGTTATAATGCCCGATTCATATCAAAATATCCCTCATTTCAAAACCCGCCATTCAAACTTATTTTCAAATAATTCACACACACACACACACGCATAGTTTTCGTGAAAGGTAGAAAGACTCGTCAATACGAGGCGTTTCGGGTGAGCACAATTAATCTCTTCCCGAGGCGTAACGTGACTTCCGAACCTAACAATCTCTGTTCAAAAGCCTTTTTCAAAGTTTTGGCTCATAATAAAAATGGCGTGGCGACTCTCTTTTTTCCATGAAATTCAAACCAGCTCGTGCTCATCGCGATCTCGAGCGAAGCCGACGCGTCCGGGCGCCGTTTCAGATCAGGGGTAATTTCAGTTACAAACGCCTTCATCTCAACTTAGGTATATACGCCTCATAATAGTCTCAACTTAGGTCCAGACGCCTCAGAATAGTCTCAACTCAGGCCGAGACTCCTCAGAATTGCTCTCAAACCTAGGTACAAATGCCTTCATCCAACTTAGGTACGAACGCCTTCATCTCACCTAGGTAGAAATGCCTTCATCTCACCTAGGTACATACACCATCAAATAAACTTAGGTCCAATCGCCTCAGAATAGTCTCAACTTAGGTCCAGACGCCTCAGAATAGTCTCAACTTAGGTCCAGACGCCTCAGAATAGTTTCAACTTAGGTCCATACGCCTTCCAAAAACAAACTTAGGTACAAATGCCTCCATACCTCAATCTTTATACGGCCATTAAACCATATCCCGAACCTTGGTATGGCCCTTAAACCATACCTCAATCTTTATACGGCCCTTAAACCGTATCCCGAACCTTGGTATGGCCCTTAAACCATACCTCGACCCTTATACAACCCTTAAACCGTATCCCAATCTTGGTATGACCCTTAAACCATACCTCGACCCTTATACGGCCCTTAAACCATATCCCATTCTTGGTATGGCCCTTAAACCATACCTTGACCCTTATACGACCCTTAAACCGTATCCAAACCTTGGTATGGCCCTTAAACCATACCTCAACCCTTATACGACCCTTAAACCATACCTCAATCTTTATACGGCCCTTAAACTGTATCCCGGACCTTGGTATGGCCCTTAAACCATACCTCAATCTTTATATGACCCCCTTAAACCGTATCCTGAACCTTGGTATGGCCCTTAAACCATACCTCGACCCTTATACGACCCTTAAACCGTATCCTAACCTTCGTATAGCCCTTAAACCATACCTCAACCCTTATACGTCCCTTAAACCATACCTCAATCTTTTTACGGCCCTTAAACCGTTTCCTAAACCTTGGTATGACCCTTAAACCATACCTCAACCCTTATACGGCCCATAAACCATATCCCAGACCTTGGTATGACCCTTAAATCATACCTCAACCCTTATACGGCCCTTAAACCTTATCCCAATCTTGGTATGGCCCTTAAACCATACCTTGACCCTTATACGTCCCTTAAACCGTATCCAAACCTTGGTCTGGCCCTTAAACCATACCTCAACCCTTATACGACCCTTAAACCATACCTCAATCTTTATAAGGCCCTTAAACTGTATCCCGGACCTTGGTATGGCCCTTAAACCATACCTCAATCTTTATACGACCCTTCAACCGTATCCTGAACCTTGGTATGGACCTTAAACCATACCTCGACCCTTATACGGCCCTTAAACCATATCCCAACCTTGGTATGGTTCTTAAACCATACCTCAACCCTTATATATCCCTTAAACCACACCTCAATCTTTTTACGGCCCTTAAACCGTATCCCAGACCTTGGTATGGCCCTTAAACCATACGTCAATCTTAACGGCCCTTAAACCATATCTCGAACCTTGGTATGGCCCTTAAACCATACCTCAACCCTTATACGGCCCTTAAACCGTATCCCGAACCTTGGTATGTCCCTTAAACCATACCTCAACCCTTATACGGCCCTTAAACCGTATCCCAATCATGGTATGACACTTAAACCATACCTCAACCCTTACACGGCCCTTAAACCGTGTCCTAACCTTGGTATGGCTCTTAAACCATACCTCAACCCTTATACGACCCTTAAACCGTATCCCAACCTTGGTATGGCCCTTAAACCATACCTCAACCCTTACGCAGCCCTTAGTCCATATCCCAATCTTGGTATGGCCCTTAAACCATACCTCAACCCTTATAAGACCATTAAACCGTATCCCAATCTTGGTATGGCACTTAAACCATACCTCAACCCTCTGTATGGCCCTTAAACCATATCCCAATCTTGATATGTCCCTTAAACTATACCTCAACCTTCGTGCGGCCCTTAAATCGTATTCACACACGAACTACGATTGACTTGATTCCCACTCGGGATACGTAGGAATCCTATCAAAGGGTACAGCCAATGGACCAACACGATCATTATCTCTATCTTCCAACGAGTAGTCCAGATCGGGATCCTTATTTTTGTCGACGACCCCACTTCCTTCATATGTGACTTCGCCGAGGGGCTTCTATAAGTACCCCAATTATGACCGCTCTCCATCTAAGCATACGGAAAACACTAAGGGTTCACCTCCCCGCGATTATGAAGATCTGTAACTTCCCAAAGACCAAACTGATCAAAGCGAACCAAAGAAGGACCTTTCAGGCATAAAAAGACATCAGAAGGGCCCTGCAGAGATGGCACGAAAGTCAAAAAAATCTGACACCACACACAGAGCCGTGCGGACATCCAAGCAAAAGATTGCACGTTAAGAAAAGAACCTTGCAGGAATGACACAAAAGTCAAGAAAATGATGACAAACCTGACAGTGCTTGAGTGATCCATGCGAACCTCTTTGCACGTTTCTAGAGCCTATAAATACAGCCCTCTTTAGTCTCAAAACACACAACAAAAACATCACTTCTTCCTCCCATAACAACAACAGCCTCAGCCAGCCCCAAAAACCCTTCAAAACGCCCCCGAAGCGACAAGAATTCGAGTGAGAACGAGAGTTAATTAGGGGAGATTTTGCCATAAGTGAGGGCAAAACTTCTTTCCTCTTCAACACACCAAAACTCCTTCCAACCTTCCTCCAACCGTCCTCCAACTTTCCCCAGCCATTCCGAGCCATTCCGGCCCATTTCGGTCCATCCCGAGCCATCCCGGTCCATCCCAATCCATCCCGATCAACCCCCGACGCAAGAAAACCCCCATCCATCCTCAATCAATCCCCATTGATCCACACTCACTTACAAATGCCAACAAACACCCAACAATGACTCAAAAGCGATCAAAATCCACGATATCACCAAGCATGAAACGAGAGTTAATTAGCGGAGGTTCTGCCCGAGTGAGAGCAAAATTTCACTCCTATTTAAACCACCACAAATCAACTATATTCCCCCTAGGAAGATAGAAAGAAACCAACATTGGTAAGATCTCCTTCCGAACTCTAAATAAATGCTTTAATTTCCAAGTCTTTAAATACATTGTTGCTTAAAATATACTCCCTCTGTCCCAGCCTAAAAGGCACAAAATGGAGAGGGCACACAAAATAAGAAATGTGATGTAGGAAAGAGAAAAAGTTTAAATGTTGTGAGTATGAAAAATTAAATAGGAGAGAGAATGAGTAGGAGGTGATGTAAGAAAGAGAATGTTGTGAGTGTAAAAGTAAAGTAGGAGAGAGAATGAGTGGAGAGAATAGTGATTTAAGGTTTCCTTTTTGGGAAAGTGCCTTTTTAAATGGGACGCCCAAAAAGGAAATTTGTGGCTTTTAGGCTGGGACGGAGGGAGTATTGTTTATAATATAGTCTTTTTTTACTATATACGTAGTCCCAAACCAACTACGTGATCCTATAAGATCTTCCATGCACAATGAGCACAAGAATGGAGGTCTGATGGTGATAGTGGTTTGTTCATATTCCATGTACTGTCTTCCCTTTATTAACTTTCAACTATATTTCATTTCTTAAAACACACACATACAACTTTCAAAGAAGGGTTTAGAAAGACTCATGTATATGAGGCATTTCGGGTGAGCTCAAAATTCTCTTCCCGAGGCGTAACCTGACCTCCGAACTCAAAAATCTCATCACACAAAAAATTTTTTTTTTCAATATTTTTGACATAATCAAAATGGCGTGGCGACTCTGTCTTTTCAAAGAAATTCATCCGTCCCATCTTTTAAGCGAGAATCCTGCCCGAGCCTCCCTCGCGGGGGCGGGGCGCCGCCGGATCGGGTAATTTCAATCTCGCCCCTCTTCCCTCATATCACTCCCTATCTTCCCGCTCCCTTCTATGCCTCACCGTAGAATTCGTATCAGTCGAATGCACACCACCATCCAAACCAGATCCAGTAGGCACATGAGCTTCACTTCGTAGGTTTGGCGTTGTCAACGCCAGGTTTGGTATGGTTTTTGAAGGGGTTACTTTATCCTGAACCATTTTGGTATAGTTTTCTGGATTTCAGGGTTTTAAGAACAAGAACAAGAACAAACTGAATGAACCAAACGGAAAAGAGAATCGTCCCTGCAACGGAACCAACCGATGCTACCGCAGAAAAATGATTGCACAGGGCTGAATGAGTAGCTGAACTGTGGATACTCCGGCGTCTTCTCCGTTTGTCTCCTGCACATGCACCACACGTAAATTAGGCCGGGGCATCTCCGGCGTTGCCCCTCTGGCGTGAGGATAAGTACAAGGTCTAGATAACAAGAAAGTACCAAGGAAACTTGAACAAAATTCTGCAGAAATATACTTAGAGAGCTTACCCAATCCCATTTTTTCATGTTGTTTATATACTCCTTTAGGTCATGTGCAAGTCACATGCTCTTAGACACGTGTCGATCATCCATTAGATATGCATGGGTACCCCTAAAAATAGTGGAGGCGCCTCCCTCTTTCTCTGACAGATTCTTCATCATTTAACAAATTTTGTGGGTCCAGATGTGACATCCCAAGCATCTTCTGAATATCACTGTTAATACATATGTCGCCTGTGGGCGACAAGCAGGATAAGGCGACAACCCTTAGTTGTCGCTGATATGAACATCTTCAAGTGAGACTCCTGCCTTATGGTCATGTCAATTTCATTTAACGACGCGCTTTAGTGGGCTTCTCGCCGAACCTGGTTTCCCGCCAATACATTTAAAGAAATTGCCAATTGCTCTTACGCTATCTTGGAACTATTATCATGACCTTTAATCCACAATTGCCGCATTGGGCCTCATGTAATTTGGCTATGCCCAAATCTCTTTTTCCATGATCACATCAGATTTGTTAGTAATATTAGTGTTATTCTAAATATAACACAATATATTTACATGACTAAAAGATATATACATATTTAACAATGTACTTTTTCAAATATGAATATAAATCTATATTATAAATCACACCATTGTTTTGAATAGTGGTGTGAATAGTTTCATTCGCGGAAATGATCATTTTGCCCTCACTATTCACTCCCTTTCCCATTTAGCCCTTAAAATTTTATTTTATTTTTTTAAAATTAATTTTTTTTATTTTTTTTTAAATTAATTTTTTTTTTTAAATAGTTTTAAAAAAATGTGACCTTGGACACGGGCATATTTAAAAAAAAAAAATTAAATTAAATTTTTTTTAAAAAAAAAAAAATAATAAAAAACGTGGCCTTGGACACGGGCTTAGGCTAGTCTTTGATAAAAAAAAGTCATAAAATCTACTTAACAACTTTACCAATTGGATTCGAATTAGGAAAGTCAATATTCCCTATAATTTCACTCTTTTAGTGTTGTCCTGACATTTGAGTCTCATTGGATCATGTCCGGAGTCTCGTGAGAGGGGAATATGAAACGTCTTATTGGACTCGTTAAAAAAAATACTTCCCCAATTCAAAATTTCGAAAATGAGTGAATGGCAAAGTCATGAAACAAATTATTATAACCACAGAATAATTTTTGATAATTAGGTTTAACCAACCTCTTCATTCAATGTGTTTGATAGTCTCCTAGGAAACCTGTTGAGCCCGGACCTTTTCGATCGGGCCCAAAGCTTGATCTAATTCAAAGGCCAAGTATAATGTGGCTTATCCAAGACAGCGGGCATCATGACCGCAAGAGTCAATGTCGCGATCATAAACACCGTCAACAAGATAACCGCGTCAGTCATGTTTCCTCTGTCCTTCTCCAATAAAAAACATCCATCCGCAGTAAATCTTACTTTATTGTACGAGTACACCAGACGTGGACACGTGTCATTGGTCAAAAGAAAAAGATATCCTGCAGGGCTGACATCATCAACAACACTCTCTTACTTTATGTATCAATCCTTATTCCCATGGACAAGATAAGTAGAAAATAGCCATTGTAATCTACATTATCTAAACCGTAGCACACAACTCACTAACACATTTCAAGTATTACTATCAGTTATAATTCCTCATAGATTTTACTGTCACACCCGAGGGAATGAGCTGTATTAAACTACGGCTAGTTATCTAACAATAATTTTTGTATTTGTTGTGTTATAAATACGATCTTGATATACAAGTCGGATATCATATAAAGTTAGAATATGAAAGTCGTGGCGTTATCAGAACCCAACCTAATCAGACATTAAGCAAACATCAATTGTTTTCAAACCTTATTATCATTGTTTAATCCTGTTTAAATTAAAGTGGGATTTAGTGACATGAGCTATGGCATGGCAGATGTCAACAGCTTATTTGCTATCCTTGCTGGAAAATGATACATTGTCTCGCTAAAATATAGAGTAGTTGTGTTTGCCCGGTATAAATGAGACGTCAGATTCAATCTTTTTTTTGCTTATTTTAATTTTGAAGGCTTATATACTCGCTCCGTCCAGTTACATACTTTATACTTTCTATTTTGGGCGTCAAATTACATACTTCACACTTTATCTCCTACATTATTTTAATACTCACGACATCATTATAATTTACTATTCCCTCCACTCATTCTCTCTCCTATTTTACTTTTACACTCACAACATTATATCATTATTTTTTTCCTTAATCCACGCGTGAACAGTAACCGTGAAGTATGTACTTGGACGGAGGGAGTATATGGGATCATATCAAACATAATTTTCATATTTTTTCTTGACTTGTTCATCTCGTTCATTAAACTTATCTCAAATTTTATTGCATCCCGACTACTAGCAGTCGACCAGCTGGATTCAAATTCGGTTTAAGATCCATTTGACCGAATGAGAGATAAACATAACACCATAAAGCACACTAAATATGGTAAGTTTATCATTCAAGGAATGAGTAGAACAAAGTAATCATTTTTGGCTAACCAGGTAAGCAGTCTTGGCCCCGTTTGATATCACTTATCCGGAGGTGTTTATGATTTATGACTTTTTGTAAGTCATTTTTGTATTGTTTGATTTCCATTTTTGTAAAATAAGTCATAAGTCATGTACAAATCAATTAAAGCACAAATCTCTTATAAGTCATAAGCAGTAGGGAAAGTGCTGAGATAAAAAAAGCATATACCTTGTTTGAATGGTGTCCTTTCTTGTTTCATCATATACCTTAAATGACCCCATTATTTATCTCCTTTTTCTTTTTCCTAATGAAGAGAAGCACTCAGTAAACATGAACTACATCAAGGATAAGCCCCTTTAAATAAAAAACCTTAATTGAAAATCTAGAGACTAAATATTTTGTGTAAATCCATGACCCACTTTTCATTATTTGTACTCACTGATCAATGCAATCTAAAATCAGATAACAGAAGATTTTGGGGGAAACCTGTTTCTTCATAAGTTATAAAAAGTTCTGTTTAAAATATATCGATTTAGTGTTTTAAAGCCTAAACTCACTGTTTTAAGGCCTAAACTCGCTATTTTATTTTCTAGCTTAAACTCACTGTTTTAATGCCTAAACTCACTATTTTTTTTTCTAGGTATTTTAAAGCCTAAACTTAATGTTTTAAGGTATAAACTCGATATTTTTAAAAATGAAAAGTGGACTTTTTATAACTTATGGAGAAACAGGTTTTTCCTAAAACTTACTCATTATCAGATAAAACCATATCAAATTACATAATTTTTGTTATAATCCGGCATAAAAGATGCACAAAAATAATAATTGTAAAGTAAGAATACATATTTATTTTGCCAGACCTATGGGACCGCACCATACAGTAGCATAGCCATTGCAATGTCCATGTGACCTCATAATGCGATCGCATAACGCTAAAATTCCCAGACAACCAAAAAAAACAAAAATTACCCAAACATATTGCATCGCATAGCCCCTTCTCCAGTTTTCGCAATTCTTTTTTAAGATTCAAGGCATATTTCAACAATCTTGACATAATTTAATTTTAATCATTGAATTGATCTGATAAATAAAATGGTCTTATTGTTATTTTTTGGTAATAATAAAATGGTCTTATTATTATTTTTTGGTATTTATTGAACCAAAGACCAAGGGCCAAAGGTAGGAGAACCCCAAAAATTTGGTAATCTCATGGATACTTATTGCATTAGTTGTCTTCTTTTTTTTAAAATTTCATTCCAATTTATCCAATAAGAAATGGGCAAAGGGCATAAAATAAGTTTACAAAAAGATGGATAAAAAATAAGGTGACGATATTATATTGGTTGCTCTAATTAAAAGCAATAACAAAATTATAATACATCATTTTTGTGATATTTTTTTGTGACTTTAATATTACCCAAAAAGAAAAAATTGAAATTGCACGATGGACATAACTTTCTATCAAATTCCTTTGCAAAATTCAATAAACCATTAAGATCGCGATCAATCTTTATGTGTTGAGAGAGATGCGTTCCACTATCTATAACTATGGCTTTTCCCTTTCAATAATTCATTTTTTTCAACTTTTTATTACTCTAGCCCAGGCCACCATCTACATGTTGATCAGTTTTGAGAGTTCTTTTTCTTCTTTATTCTTTCAATGGTTGAAAATAGACATGTCCAAACGGTTCCGGTTTCGGTTCCCGGTTTTGAAACCGCCGGTTCTCGGTTCTCAAATAGCCGGAACCGTATTCGAACCATATTAATCCGGTTCCCGGTTTTCGGTTCTATCCGCCGGTTCCGGTTCCAACGGTTCCGCCGGTTCCATCACCATCTAACTTTTTTTTTTAATCCAAACCTCTTAAGACAGTAAAGACGCTAAATATTACAACATTTATCTAAATTCTAGTCTAATTTAAATAAAACAACACTACACTACAAGTACAAATACTAAATAAATGCTAAATATTACATTTAACTTACCTTGATCAATCGCCGGTTCCCGGTTCCCGATTCCGGAACCGCCGGTTCCCGGTTCCGCCGGTTCCTCGGTTCCCAATATGGTGGATTCGTATTCGAACCGTTTCAATCCGGTTCCCGGTTACGTTCGGTTCCCGGTTACGACGGTTCCCGATTCTCGCCGGTTTTCGGTTCCGGTTCTACCCGCCAATTCCGTCAGTTCCCGGTTCTATTTGGACATGTCTAGTTGAAAGTATAATCACTTTTTAACCCTAGTTGAATGGCATCTTCATAATCTACCCCACCCTTCTAGATCCTCCATCCATTTTTCAATCTCAAACAATATTTACTTTTCCGATGGAACTCTGCCGTGATTTATTGGATCTGGAATCTCGATCATTAAAATTTCGCATTTTTTCTATTCTCAATGTTTATACAAGTATGTATTGGAGGAGCGCCCTAGGTGCTAGAGCGCCCTAGGGGAAGAGCCATAAAGACGCCTGGAACAACCAAGGAGGCACTAGGAACTCTGGGCGCTGGGGCGCTTGGGATGAGCAAGGGCGCTAGGGGCGCACGACCAATGGAGAGCGCTCCATAGTTCGGCATGATCTCATGCATATCTTGGTATCTTTGTACATATCTTGTCCTTATATATGTATATCAATTAGTTAGCGTAATTGTAGGAATTGCTAATTTATATCAAGTAGTTGGCGTAATTGTAGGAATTGATATCGTAATTGTAGGGATTGATTTGTATCAAGATTGAATCAAGATCTTATCAAGATCTCTAGGTTGTATATAAAGCCATTAACGACATTGGAATAGACAGAAAATATTCTAACCTCTCCCACTCTTGATTTCTAACTAGGTATCAGAGTGGTGATCTTAAAATCTTAAAACTAAACGCAACTCAATGCAAATGGCTTCCGACAGTAGTAAGAGAAGAACCCCCTAATTCCTTTCATCGAGTGACAATCCCGGACAGATTCTCACTCATGTCCAATTGAAAAGAGAAAACTATTAAGAATTGGCTCGTGTTTTCAAGGGTTCGTTGAGAGCCAAGATGAAAACCGGGTTCATCGATGGAACAATTGATCACTCGACAAAGGCAGATGAACTAGAGCTTTGGCGAACGGTGAACTAGATGGTGGTGTCATATATCTTCAACACCATTGAACCGAATCTTCGATCCACGATGACTTATTTGGAGGAGGTAAGGATTTTTTAGGACAACTTGGAGCAAAGGTTCTCGGTTGCCAATGGGCCAAGGGAGCAACTGTAAGTACGCCAATCCAATTCGCTACCCTCTTAGGTGCATTTTAATACGATGAAATTGCATTAAGGGGCGTTTTGGTAAATTCCCGGTCCTCTCAGAGACTTCCGGAATCTTTTTTATAAGTTTTTTTGCGAAGGGAGTACTGTTAGGTAATTTTTCATACAAAAGGACCTACAGGGAATTAACTGCTTTGGGCTTTTAAGGAATTAATTCAGAATGTTCCAGAAGCAGCATTTGGCGCCAAAAACAGTTATTGCTTGCTTAAGTCGTGCGACAAATCGAAGCATGGAAAGTGGATGCATGAATTCGTGCGACACTTCATGCCCATCAGCAGCATCTATAAATAAGACCCTCTGCCTCTCATTTCAGGATCCCCAATTCCACACCACAACGTCACTCTGCAGAAATTACACCAGAACCCGATCTCTCTCCTCCTCCCACACCAACACCTACCAATTCCCTTCCAATTCCTTCATCCTTCATACACAAACCACCTACTTACCTTCATACATCACAATACCAATTGAAGATCCAAAGCTCAGCACTCCATCTGTGCACCAATCCATATTCCAGTAGCTGAATTGGAGACCAATACACCTAACTTGGTGTATTGGTGGTGGACCTACAAGGGTAACGATTCCCTCCATCTCTCTCCCTCTCAATTACTTGCTTCATTGCAATTCCCATCCCTCCACTTGATAATCAGGCTCCATCCGCCTCAGATTATCAAGTGGCAACTGCCATCTCTCTGTTTAAATTCGAAGTGCTTGGTTTATTTGATTGTTCATGATGTGATCTCTTGGTTTTCATGGTTTGATTGCCAAGAGAGTGTGGATCTCCCATATCCACATCCCCTTGGTCAATCCTTTATTGATTCGTAATTATCTGAATTGAATTGGTGTATTGGCTTGATCTGATTTCGTCTCTGCTGGATTGAATTTCAAATTTGTAAGGCTCCTGCAGATGGTAAACGTATGTCACGCGACACACTTGGACATGAGGAGTCCTGTGTCACGCGACACATCGTGTCCATCTGCAGAGAGCATCCTTCAGTTGTAAGTTGTTCCATCTAATTTGACTATCATTCCAAACAGAGTGTGGATCTTCAATATTCACACTCATTTGAAGTGATTGGATAGATCTGTGTCTTTTCTGTGCTTAATTTGTAAAACCTCTGCAAAGTGTATTGTAGTGTCACGCGACACAACTGACCCATCAGGTCCTGTGTCACGCGACACAACAAGTCCTCTGCAGCAGGTTCAATTTCAGTTGTAACCTGTTCTTTCTCTTTGTAATATGGGATGTGGCCTCCCATGGATCAATGGCTCACAAGTTGTAATCTCCCTTCTTGAGTAATAAAACAAAGCACTTTCATGCATTTTATACATATCTTGTCATACACACTGCACACACACATTTGGATGTTTTGAATGTTGAACGTTGAAAGACTAGTCTACGGACGAGGCGTGTTGGGTGAACTCTCGGTTCTTCCCAAAACGTAACCTGACCCCCAAACCCATTTTCTCTCTCAAAAAGGTTTTAAATGTTTCCTTAAAAATGGCGTGGAGACTCCAATTTTTTTTGGCGAGCGCACATTCAGTGGCGACTCTGCTGGGGATATTGAAACTTGTTTTTCAAAAGTGGGTCAAACTTTCGTGTTTGTTCAACATTCAATTCCTTCATTTGTGTGTGCATTGTTTGTGGCATTATGTGTGTGTAAATGCATTTCTTGCTTTGCTTTATTCCCTCCCCTTCCTTGCTTCCTGTTGAGATTGTGCTGGTACTGGGGCTTGAGATATATTTTTGATGCTTGGAGACTGGGGCTAGTTCTGCTTCTTTGGTTTCGATTCTGGGAATGTGTCTCCTTCTGTCACGCGACATAACATGCCCTCCATGTCCTGTGTCACGTGACAGAAGTTGCCTACCTGCAGGAGATGATTTGTTCTACCTGGTTTTGATTGTGGGGCAGTCCCTCATGCTTAAATTTTTGATCCTTGATTATTGTGCTCTGTGGGGCGTGTGTGTGTTGTTTTTCCCTTATCCCCCCTTTTCAAAAAAAAAAATAATAATAAAAAAATAATAAAAAAATCATTTTCATAAATAAAGGAATCTAGTCATCCGCACACTACTTCACGTAGATCTAGAACCCTCGGGTGCGATTGACGGCATCGCGGACGGCCATGAATTTCGCGTACGCTTGAGCGCCTAATGTCAAACCCATCCCCCTAGCGCATTATAGGTGGAGCCACACTTTTAAACCTCACCCAACGGTTGGTTTTTGACACGCCAAATACACTAAAATATATTGTTTCAAAATTTCTTAATAGACTTTCGTATCTACCCTAAAACCTAGCACGTGTGGGCATGTTGCCATCCCAACATGGTTTCACGAAAGGACATGTCATTCCCACGGCATGTTCTAACGAGAGATCATGTCGCTTTGTCAACGTGCACTGACGAGAGGTCATGCCGGATTTTTCCTTGAATTTCTTCAGGAATACCCGTTATGCTGCCCAAATTTCTCCAGAAATTGGGGCTGCTCGTACGTCCCATAAATGCTTCGGTTTTATTTAGGTACTATTGCCTATTATTAATTTTTAATCAATACATTTGGTGTATTTTTGGATGATGTGTCCATAGGTTCCCCTGAGGTTTTAGTTCGCAAGAATAAAGGGTTAGCGTTTCCCAACCGTTCCTAGGATTTATAAGACACCGATTTTTACTTGAACACTAATAATATGTTGCATGAGTCCTTCTCCTTCCGTACTCCTCCCTCTCCCATACCATCTTAAAGTCCTCTATCCTCCACCTTATACCCGCTCTCTCCTCTCCAGTTACGGCAAGTTGGGTGTGCACTCCGGCTCCCAGTGTTCGTTTAGCTCGCGTCTTGAGGCAATTGCAGTGTCAGCAGGGCTTGCATCCGATTCAATTTCAGAGATGTCTAGTGCGGAAAAGGGTATGACTACTCAATTTGAGGGTTCATCTGTCATGGGTCAGCAAGGCATGCAGGATCTGTCCATGGAAGAGATGAGGGCTAATTTGGAAGCCGCTCTAGTCAGAGAGCGTGAGGCCCAGTTACTCATTGAAGACGCTAAAGCTAGAGAAGAGGCGGCAAACTCTACGTTGGTGGAAACAATGAGAAGCTGTGGTATTGCCGTGATTAGACGTGCTGATGGGACTTATGAGGAGATTACTGATGCCAAAGAGTTTGATGTCGAGACCAGGAATGTCTCCCTTCCTCCCTTTGCTCCAACATATCATCAATTTTCGAGTCTTGGTGTGCAGTCAAACCCTCAGATGAGTTTTGGTTTAGTTGGAGGACCACAGCCAATGTTCCATGATTTGACCTCCTCACCAATTCCCAATGCTTCCGTGCCTCTAAGCCAATGTGGGTTCCAGTTTTCGAACAGTCAAGGCTTGCCGTTTCCAGACTCTCAGTATCAGCAGGGTCCGTTTCATGGTCCTCACTTCCAGGGTAACTCCCAGTATCCGAATCAGCATCCTTACTCCGGGAATCAGTTCAGCCAGGATGGATTTATGCAGTTTCCTGCTAGACAGCCTCAGTCTCAAGGATATATGTCTCAGCCTTTAATGAGTTCAGCTTTTGGATTTGGTTCATCATCTATGCAACATTCGGGGTCAACTCCTTACGTGCCCGCTAGTGCTTCCCCGACCGGTCAGTTTAATCATTTGCCAGCTCCAGCATCTGGGTCAGTTCAACCGCCCCTCTTCCAACCAGCTAGTTTTGAGCCTTCTTCAACTGGTGCTCCCGTTCTTCCTCAGCTTCCCGAGATGACTCCGAAGGTGACTGCATTGTTGAAGCAGATGCAGCAGCAAATTGACAAGTTGACTGTAGGGTCAAGTGGACTCAAAGTTGTTGATCCAGAACAAGTGAAACCCCTCCCTTACAAGTTCAAGATGCCCAAAATACAGTTCAATCGCTCGACATGCTCAAAAACTCATGTGGACACATATGTGATGACTATGGGAGCAATGGGTTGCACACCCGAGTTTATGGCTCAGCACTTTCATCTCACACTCAAAGGACCTGCTTTGACATGGTTTCTAACCCTTAAGCCAGAAGCTCAAGCTACTTGGAGCCAGACTACTGAGGCCTTCCTTGAAAAATACCGTGGGAACCTTGAATGGCGCACAACCAGGGATGACTTGGTTGGTACAATTCAGAAACAAGATGAGTCAATCACCGAGTTCTACAAGAGGTGGAATGCTAAGCTGAATGAGCTTTATGAACCTATCCCGTTGCAAGATCAGAAGGACATCTTTTTGTCATGTGTGAAGCCAGTTCTCCGTGAAGCTATTGGGAATGGTTGGTGCCCCGATTTAATGGAGATGGTAGGCATGGGAGCCCGTAGCGAGAATCGACTCTTCAACCGTACCCCTGATGTCAAGACCGGTAATGTTAATGGTTATGGGTCCAAGATGGTCAATCCAGTTTCCCGGGTCCCAAAAGACAATAGTATCAACAACCTTCAGAGGGGAAGCACTTGCCCAAGCAGTGGGAAATTTCAACCTCGTCAGCCACAGAAATTTTACGATCTTGGCATGACTACGGAGGAAGCATTTAATGGTCTGGTTAAGACGGGGATGGTTCAGCCCCTTGATAATTACCGCCCTATGCATCGCAACCCAAAGCTGGACACAAGCAAGTACTGCTGCTACCACCAGTTCCCTATCTATACAACCAATGATTGCATTCCCCTGAAGATGCTCATTCAGAAGCTTGTTGATGAGGGTAAGATTGAGAAAGCTCGCCCCGATGTGGTTACCAATCTCCTTCCATGATTTCAAGGGTCTTCCATCCAAAGACGGCAAAGTCAATCAGTCAGCGTCGTAGGTTCTAGAATTTCTTTTCCATTGTCATGAGTCTGTTAAAGTCCATGTTATGAGTTTACAGTAATGAAAATCTTCATTTCTTTTCTTGCTAGACTCGAGACATCACTTGCACACCCACGTTACACTTAATTGAAATGGTCTTTTTCTACGTGATTACTTGTGCTGCTCACTGACTAATGCTTTGAAATGACTAATGTTTAAATTAATCGGAGCGAGAAAATCGACTGATATCCTTCTCGAATTAGGGCTCACCTACTCCCCATCCCGCATCTCCTGTGCTCACATATCTTCCTTCGCCCTCACTATCTCATTGTTCGATGAATTTGCATGAATCCTTCTCAGAGTAAACTTAAGCAAGCAAATGAAGACTCGATCTCGTTCGGATCATCCAGTAGGGACTGCGGTTGAAACCTTTCACCCATAGAAAAGTCATTACCTCACCCTCACTAAACAATATCCCTTCATTTCAAGATCGACACGTTTTGAAACCCGTCTAACCATCTCCAAAAGAAGAGGGACTATCCTTGAGGCTCCCGCGATGCAAAAGAAGATTGACCGTCTCCAAGTTCAAAGAATGGCAGAATGTAGTGATCCATCCTGGGGACTAGCTGAAATTCTCCTCTCAAAAACAAAAATTGGAAAAGAGAGAGAGACAAAAATAAAAAAATAATAAAAGAAAGAGAAAAGAAAGAGAGCCTAGTCTCTAACGATCCTCTCGAAAGCAAAAGTCAAAGGATTCGTTCGTTACTCAAAAGGAGTCTCAGAGTGAATAAAGAGACAATACGTATGTCCCTCACCATTACCTCTAACCAATTCCGGCCATCCTCTCGATTTTAGAGGATATTCCCACTACCTTGACCAATTTCAAGCCGTCCTCTCGATTTTAGAGGATATTCCCATTACCATTACCCTTGCCTTTGGCCAAAGCCAAGATTGACCTCTCATTCTTAGAGGCATTGAAGATGCAATCATGGATTCCCTCACCATAGAAATCCCAAACACATACCCAAAAGCCAACCTCTCATCTTTAGAGGTTCAGTCAGCAAAAAAAGCCCAGCCGACCTCTCACCTTAAGAGGTCATGATACCCTAAATCACCCGATGGCCGATCGAAGCCGTGAAACCCAGCTACAGTTCCTACCAGATAGCAGTTTCATTCCAATATCGTCGAGATCTAAAACAGATTATTGCTTATAGCGGAGCCTAATCCATCCCGGTTCAAAGGACCATCAAGCGAAGATTGTGCAAATTACATCCGTTCATTCGACGTTTTATGTGAGCATATTTCATTTCTCCTCCGCAAACACTTTCCGTGGACATCCCTCTAGGGCTTCCCATCCGTGTCTCCCATCGACACTCCAAGAGGACAGGTTTTTTAATTCTCCAAATCCTCAAAATCCTTAAAGGTCCTCAGATCCTCGAATTCCAACCTTCATTCTATTCATTCGGGATAAGCCCGAATTACGGCGACCTGAGCTCCTCCCAAGGAGGGGAATGTAGGCAACCATAACTGGTCCGGTCGAAATCACAAACAAATCTCAGAAGATCTGGTCTCCTCAAGGGCCATACACATATACAGATCCTTCTTTCCATCCTTCCGAGTTTAATTCTCGATATCAGTGGGCTTTCTCCTCAGGATTGATAAAAATATTTGTTCATATCAGCTTTGGTGGTTGAGTAACCCGAACATCAATAAAGGGTTTTAAGCAACTTTGTGATCATCAGGAATAAGACAAGTTTTCAAGTGTCTCGACAAGTCTTCTCTTTCTACATCATAGGAAGATAGAGCCAAACACTGTTTCAGTCAGCAGGGGCTTCCATACACTTTTCCACACCTTGCGATGCTTATACTCTCCCAAAAGAGTCAAACCCAAAAGCGAGAGTGTCATACACAAATTCGGGATCCATTCCCACTCTCGAAAGTTGTGCCCCTGCACTTAAACATTTCCGAGTCTTGTCCAGCGACTGATTGACTGTGGTTTGAAATGATGAGTTGCATCTTTGGCCACAAAATGACTCTGTCTGCGATAAAGCTGCATGGAATTTCCTCAAGCTGGGGGTTAGTTAAGGTATCCCTCAGGTTCTCCTTACCAAATTTCCCTTCGAGTTTGTTTTGCATTATCAACTGGGGCTTCACCAAGCCGGGATCATTCTCTGCACGTTCTCTGCTGCTTGCTATCTCGAGCGCGCAATACACTTTATCATCCCCAGCAATAGGACCTACTGCAATCTGTATTCCCGGGAGCACCCCCGACTTGCCTAAGCTGCATCATATCATCCATCACTCATACATTTTCCCACCTCATGGGAGAGGGTCCACCCCATACACCATCACATAAACACTTTCGTTCCATACACAATCCATCATAGCACAACTGACACATGCATATCCGCTTGTCAAGCCGTGCAAAATCCTCACTCCATTTCCATTCCCAGCTGAGATGGACTTGTGCAACAAAAGATTAATAATGCATAAGCGAATGTTCTAAGTCCAATAAAAGTGCCTAGAGTGTTGTGTTTTCCTCCCGCATGGTACAATAATCAAGTGATCATAATCTGATCGTGGGGATTGCCCCTCGAATCACAATTTTGGACAAGGATTCCAAATCCTACAGGTGGCAGATCCCGCCTTTATTATCTTCATCAGGCCCGTCACCTTCGAACTCATCAGCACTATCGAATAGAGCTCCAGCTTCCCATTCTCCAAGCAATGCTTGTCAAAAAAAGAGCTTCTGCTGCCCCAGTACCCAAGCAATAATGCTCACCAGTCTCGATTACTTCAAAGACTATTTTGCAAAGGCCGTCCCGTGAATGGCCACCAAGTAAGCGTCGACAAGTGGTATAGGTCTCTTCGGCAGCCACGGTCATCAACCAATAGCATGAGACCCTCCGGTAGCTATACCTATCCCCAGCAGAATCAATGGTAGCATGAGACCCTTAATAACTACCTCCCATCAAGCAGTAGCACGAGACCCTCCGGCAGCTACAACTCTTCATCACCAACAGCAACGGTAGTCTAAGACTCTCCGGCAGCTACAGGTGAGCACAGCACAGGTATAAAAGCATATCTCAGTCAATTACTTTGCTAGAAGCATTAATCCCGTTCTAGGTCGGATGCCTTCAAATGATCCCTTTTTAGGTCAAGAGACTTTCAAATAATCACGTTCTAGGTCGGATGCCTTCAAATGATCCCCTTTTAGGTCAAGAGACCTTCAAATAATCCCGTTCTAGGTAGTATGCCTTCAAATGACCCCTTTTTAGGTCAAGAGACCTTCAAATGATCCCTTTTAGGTCAAGAGACCTTCAAATGATCCCTTTTAGGTCAAGAGACCTTCAAATGATCCCTTTTAGGTCAAGAGACCTTAAAATAACCCCTTTTAGGTCAAGAGACCTTCAAATAATCCCTTTTAGGTCAAGAGAACTTCAATTGATCCCTTTAGGTCAAGAGACCTTAAAATAATCACTTTTAGGTCAAGAGACCTTCAAATGATCCCTTTTAGGTCAAGAGACCTTCAAATAATCCCGTTCCAGGTCGGATGCCTTCAAATGATCCCTTTTTAGGTCAAGAGACCTTCAAATAATCCCGTTCCAGGTCGGATGCCTTCAAATGATCCCCTTGTAGGTCAAGAGACCTTCAAATAATCTCGTTCCAGGTTGGATGCTTTCAAATGATCCCCTTTTAGGTCAAGAGACCTTCAAATAATCCCGTTCCAGGTCGGATGCCTTCAAATGATCCCTTTTTAGGTCAAGAGGCCTTCAAATAATCCCGTTCCAGGACGGATGCCTTCAAATGATCCCCTTTTAGGTCAAGAGACCTTCAAATAATCCCGGTCCAGGTAGGATGCCTTCAAATGATCCCCTTTTAGGTCAAGAGACCTTCAAATAATCCCGTTCCAGGTCGGATGCCTTCAAATGATCCCTTTTTAGGTCAAGAGACCATCAAATAATCCCGTTCTAGGTAGTATGACTTGAAATGACCCCTTTTTAGGTCAAGAGACCTTCAAATAATCCTGTTCCAGGTTGTGATGACTTAAAATAATCCCTTTTAGGTCAAGAGACCTTCAAATGATCCCTTTTAGGTCAAGAGACCTTAAAATAATCCCTTTTAGGTCAAGAGACCTTCAAATGATCCCTTTTAGGTCAAGAGACCTTCAAATGATCCCTTTTAGGTTAAGAGACCTTAAAATGATCCCTTTTAGGTCAAGAGACCTTCAAATGATCCTTTTTAGGTCAAGAGACCTTCAAATGATCCTTTTTAGGTCAAGAGACCTTCAAATAGTTTCCCCTATGTTCAGACTCCTTCAATCAGTTTCATCCCCAGAACTACGACTGGCTTGATTCCCACCTGGGATACGTAGGAATCCTTTCTCCAAAGGTTCAGCCATCCGATTTCACCAGATCATTATCCTGCCACCCGCCTTATCACCTAGCCGCTCATTGGGATTGGGTCTTATTTTATCGACACCTCACTTCTTCCATAAGTGACGTTCCCGAGGGGCTCTGTAAGTACGCCAATCCAATTCGCTACCCTTTTAGGTGCATTTTAATACGATGAAATTGCATTAAGGGGCATTTTGGTAAATTCCCGGTCTGCTCCGAGACTTCCGGAATCTTTTTTATAAGTTTTTTTGCGAAGGGAGTGCTGTTAGGTAATTTTTCATACAAAAGGACCTACAGGGAATTAACTGCTTTGAGCTTTTAAGGAATTAATTCAGAATGTTCCAGAAGCAGCATTTGGTGCCAAAAATAGTTATTGCTTGCTTAAGTCGTGCGACAAATCGAAGCATGGAAAGTGGATGCATGAAGTCGTGCGACACTTCATGCCAATCAGCAGCAGCTATAAATAAGACCCTCTACCTCTCATTTCAGGATCCCCAATTCCACTCCACAACGTCACTCTGCAGAAATTATACCAGAACCTGATCTCTCTCCTCCTCCCACACAAACACCTACCAATTACCTTCCAATTCCTTCATTCTTCATACATAAACCACCCACTTACCTTCATACATCACAATACCAATTGAAGATCCAAAGCTCAGCACTCCATCTGTGCACCAATCCATATTCCAGTAGTTGAATTGAAGACCAATACACCTAACTTGGTGTATTGGTGGTGGATCTACAAGGGTAATGATTCCCTCCATCTCTCTCCCTCTCATTTACTTGCTTCATTGCAATTCCCATCCCTCCACTTGATAATCAGGCTCCATCCGCCTCTGATTATCAAGTGGCAACTGCCATCTCTCTATTTAAATTCGAAGTGCTTGGTTTATTTGATTGTTCATGATGTGATCTCTTGGTTTTCATGGTTTGATTTCCAAGGGAGTGTGGATCTCCCATATCCACATCCCCTTGGTCAATCCTTTATTGATTCGTAATTATCTGAATTGAATTGGTGTATTGGCTTGATCTGATTTCGTCTCTGCTGGATTGAATTTCAAATTTGTAAGGCTCATGCAGATGGTAAACGTATGTCACGCGACACACTTGGACATGAGGAGTCCTGTGTCACGCGACACATCGTGTCCATCTGCAGAGAGCATCCTTCAGTTGTAAGTTGTTCCATCTAGTTTGACTATCATTCCAAACAGAGTGTGGATCTTCAATATTCACACTCATTTGAAGTGATTGGATAGATTTGTGTCCTTTTTGTGCTTAATTTGTAAAACCTCTGCAAAGTGTATTGTAGTGTCACGCGACACAACTGACCCATCAGGTCCTGTGTCACGCGACACAACAAGCCCTCTGCAACAGGTTTAATTTCAGTTGTAACCTGTTCTTTCTCTTTGTAATATGGGATGTGGCCTCCCATGGATCAATGGGTCACAAGTTGTAATCTCCCTTCTTGAGTAATAAAACAAAGCACTTTCATGCATTTTATACATATCTTGTCATACACACTTCGCACACACATTTGGATGTTTTGAATGTTGAACGTTGAAAGACTAGTCTACGGACGAGGCGTGTTGGGTGAACTCTCGGTTCTTCCCAACACGTAACCTGACCCCCAAACCCATTTTCTCTCTCAAAAAGGTTTTCAATGTTTCCTTAAAAACGGCGTGGCGACTCCTATTTTTTTCGGCGAGCGCACATTCAGCAACAGATCAAGTGTGACCTAGCCAATTGTAAGCAACAGAAAAACGAGAGCGTGGCTACTTACTATGGTCGAATTAAGAAGCTGTGGGATGGATTCAATGACTATGTCATGTTTTCGGCGTGCTCTTGCACCGGATGCAGATATGAGATCAACTTGAGGCTCACCTAGCGAAGGGAGCAGGAGTGAGTGCATCAGTTTGTTATGGGACTCGAGACACCGAAGTTCGAGAATGTAAAATCAAATATTTTGAATTCAGATCCTTTTCCCAACATAAACAATGTTTATTCAATGGTGGTGAGAGAGTAGCGTGTCAAAGGGAGCGCGAGAGAGGAGTACTCATAACCTATGAGCTTTGTGGTGCGCACCAACACTGGGGTCCAAAATTCAGAGGGGAGCGCAAAGAGATGGTGAATGTTACTTGTGGACATTTTAAGAAAAAAAGGGACACGAAGACGACTCTTGTTTCAAGCTTTTGGGATATCCAAATTAGTGGGGTGAGCAATCCTCACGAAATGGAAAGGGAAAGAAAGGGGCAGAATGTCATGGCAGCCGCTGGAGGAGCGAGAGGGCGCGAGTCTTTCAGCGCTCGAGCCAACACTGTACATGTGAATGATGATGATGTGCAGAGATGACAGATGCAGAGCTTAACTCTTGGGACTCACAAGTGAACTGTGGAAGAGCTTCAGAGCCATGGTGCAAACCAACGTCAAAAGTAATAATTGCATGAATGGTAAGATGAATGATGAGCCTTGGCTAGTGGATAGCGGGGCTAATCGACATATAACAGGAAAAGTTGCGTTGCTTGGCAATATTCGCAACATTGAATACAGTCGAGTAGGACTGCCTAATGGGAAGCACATCATTGCCACAGAAGAAGGCGATGTTAAAATGGGGCCTAAACTTGTTCAACAAAATGTGTTATATGCTTCTGAATGAACGTCCTCTGGAAATTAATTTTGTTTGTGTCTTTTGAATTTTGAAAATTTTGGGATTCGCCACGCCGTTTTTAAAGGAAAACATTGAGAAACCTATTTTTAAAGAGATTTTGAGTTCGGGGGACTGGTTACGTGTTTAGGAAGAACTTGAGAGTTCACCTAACATGCCTCTTCCGAGACTTTCAATCAAACATTGGACAATTATAATCATTCAAAGTGTGTGGAATATGTGTCAATAAGCAAGGCATGCAAATTTGGAATTTCATTGATGTTATAGGGACTGGGTACAACTTGTGAGCCATGATAGGGGGCCACGCCCTTTACATATGATGACTTGCATTACAAGGCAAGGGCTGGAGACAGTCTGCTCAGGAAGCTTGAGTGTCGTCCGACACAGGACTTCCTCAGAGAGGGATGTCGGATGACAGGAAGCTTCCTGGTCAGATTGCCTCTTACAATACCAAAACTGCTCTAGAATCTAGGACAAGATTATTTCAACTAGGAAGGAGCACCATTCAGGGTCTAGGCTCATTTTGGGGTTGATTGGAGTGAGCAAAGTCAAGATCGACTTTTAATGATACGGATGTCATATGACATGGGACACCCGAGAATGTCCATGTTCATATGGCAAACCGCCTCCATCAATTTATTGCACCCAAATAGAACTTAGACTCCCTAAGTAGTGGTAAATGAGCCAAAACTGCTTGAGCAAGCTTTGGGTTACAAAAGGGGAATCAATTCTGATAGATCTGAAGTCCAAGAAAAGCTGTATAGCCTTCTGGGAGCTCTATGTCGTATGACACAAGACCTCTTGAGAGTCCTGTGTCGTCCGACACAGGCAGCCTATTTCAGTGCCCTTCAGTCAGATTGATTCCACTTGTCCCCAAAGCAAACCAAGCTATATTTATAAACTGAAAGCAGTACAATAGTAACACTACGTGAGTATTATGGGAGGATCACATGGCTTTAATGGCCAAATGTGATGAATCACATATCTATGGCCATTTTCATGTAGCCATCACCTCCTAACTCTATGGAAACTAAACAAAGATTCAAACTTTCATGGTGCTAATGTCACCAAATGTTCAGATCTGAGGTAGGGAGAAGTGAATATGGAAGATTCACCTCTCCACCACCTTTATCATGCAAAATCCCCAATATTTCACATAATATCAAAGCAAGTAAGCATGCAAGATGATATAGATGTATACAAGAGTTGATCAGAGAAAGAAAGAGGGTTTAGTGGCTACCTATTGTAGTCCACAAGGTAAAGACACCAATAGTATGGTGCTTACCCCTTCAACACACCAACAAGGAAGGTTTTCTTTGGATCTTGGCTTGGGTATGTGTGTGTATGAGGAGGGAGGTGAGTATGTGTATGAGAGAGAGAGTATGAGACTCTATTTTGACAGAGTTTCCCCCTTACTAAGATCCTCCCAGCCAGTCCTCTTAAATGATCAGTCATGCCTTGTATTTATAGGCAGGCTGATGGGAGACTCCATGTCGTCCGACAGAGGGAGTTAAACCGCCTTAGTGTCGTCCTATGTCGGACGATAGCGTACAGCTTTGTGGCATAGTTGGGCCGAATGGCAGGCCGAATGGGTTGAGTGGATAATAAGATAATTGGACTCAAATTGCATTTTTAGCAAATACATGAGCCCAAAAATAAAGGAAAGTGGACCCAAAACATGAGTTCGGGTCGGGGTACTCACAGAGCCCCTCGGTGACGTCACTTCCACGGGAAGTGGGGTCGTCGACACAATGAGAATCCCGAGCCGGACATGAACGGCGGGGAAAGAGATGACCAAGATGGTCGAGTGGCTGGACCTTTTGTGAAAAGGATTCCTACGTATCCCGTGGGGGAATCAAGCCGAATCGTAGTTCAACCAAGAGGTGGCGCTAACGAGAGGCCACGGGCTTTGTACCCAAGGTTTGACTGTTTAGATGGGGAGTGACCCGAGAATTTGACTGTTTCGATGGGGGAGTCACCCGAAGATGGGTGTTTGCACCCAAGATTGACTGTTTGTTTCGAGGGGAGTCACCCCGAAGATGGGTGTTTGCACCCAAGATTGACTGTTTGTTCCGAGGGGAGTCACCCCGAAGATGGGCGTTTGCACCCGAGATTGACTGTTTGTTCCGAGGGGAGTCACCCCGAAGATGGGCGTTTGCACCCGAGATTGACTGTTTGTTCCGAGGGGAGTCACCCCGAAGATGGGCGTTTGCACCCGGGATTGACTGTTTGTTCCGAGGGGAGTCACCCCGAAGATGGGTGTTTGCACCCGAGATTGACTGTTTGTTCCGAGGGGAGTCACCCCGAAGATGGGTGTTTGCACCCGAGATTGACTGTTTGTTCCGAGGGGAGTCACCCCGAAGATGGGTGTTTGCACTCGAGATTGACTGTTTGTTTCGAGGGGAGTCACCCCGAAGATGGGTGTTTGCACCCGAGATTGACTGTTTGTTCCGAGGGGAGTCACCCCGAAGATGGGTGTTTGCACTCGAGATTGATTGTTTGTTCCGAGGGGAGTCACCCCGAAGATGGGTGTTTGCACCCGAGATTGACTGTTTGTTCCGAGGGGAGTCACCCCGAAGATGGGTGTTTGCACCCGAGATTGACTGTTTGTTCCGAGGGGAGTCACCCCGAAGATGGGTGTTTGCACCCGAGATTGACTGTTTGTTCCGAGGGGAGTCACCCCGAAGATGGGTGTTTGCACCCGAGATTGACTGTGTGGGGAATTTGTACGGTCTCCCGGATTGGGTAGTTTATAGCCATTCCGGGCTAAAGAATAATGATTATGGGAAAGACTGAGAGGTGGGCGTTTAGTCCCGAATGAAGTGGTGGGTTTTGATGATAGGCAGTCAAGAGGGACTGACAAAATTGACCAAGGGCAAAAGAGGAAAATCACCCCTTCTGGAGTGCCTATGTCGTCCGACATGGGGCTTTCCCCAAGCTGTTTTAATTAAAACAGTTAGGTCGTAAGACAGAACCCAAAATTGCATCATCCGCCGAGTTCAGAGAGAGAAAGAGAGAAAAAATTTGAAAGTTTCTCCCTCCAATTTTGATTTTAATCAAGAATTGACAATGCCTCCGTGAGCGGAATCGAGAAGGAACGTGCAACAATCAATGTCCGAGAGGAGGAAGCTCGTTGATCGGAATAAACGGAAGAAATTCCCGGAGGGAAATGGGCTTTATCCGGGCTTTGATTTTCATACTTCCACCATGGAACGAATGGGGGTAAGTATTCTAAACCATCGACCCTTCCCTTTTCCTTTCCGAAATTGGATTTATAGGGCTCGAGATAGAATTTGGGGAAATCGCACCCAAAGGGGAATTGCATGCTATGGAATGAGATGCATTGTTTTGAAAAGATTTTTCTTTTTTTTTTTTTGAAAGAATTGAGTGACTTTTTGAAAATGCACATGGGTAAAAGAATGCACACATTATTATGAGTATGTTCTGATACCTGTGTTGTGCTTACCTGCAGGCTTTGCGGACCAAGGGGTCCCCTGAGGCGATTGCGACGATTTGGGGCCTTCTTCCTGGCTCTTCTGATCTGCCGGACAGTCCCAAGGGCCTGATTTTTGCTACTGGTCTCGGACCATTCTTTACTGTCGTTGGAGATTTTGGGGACACGCCTAGGAGCGTGGAGCTGGTGCGGGCCTTCAAGCAGTACTGGTGGGACTCTACCCACACTTTTCATCTGTCTTGGGGTGAGTCAACCATCACTCCCTATGATTTCACTGCCATTACCGGTCTGCGGTTCACGGGCAGACCTATCTTTTCTGAGGACCCTGGTGTCCTGAGCCCGGACGCCATTAGAGCATTGACTGGCCTGACCCTTCGTCCGAAGGGCAATGGGGTCACACTGGCGGATTTGCATTCGGCTTTGACGCATCAGTGTCGTCTCTTCTCTGAGGGTGTTGCTACGGTTACAGTTGAGCAGTTGGCGAGGACCTTTGTCTGGGCTGGATTTTCCGACACCCTGTTTTGTAATGCCTCTACCACGGCATTGACTCTTCTGCTAGAGCCTCTTAGGGACTGGGGCCAGGTTTCCACCTTTTCGTGGGGTAAGGATGGCTTGGCTCAGGTGTATAGAGGCCTGGATGAGTTGAGCAGGGGCAGTGTGACCACTTTGGATTTCTATCAGACTGTTCTGGAGGTATGCTTTTCGTTTTTCGCCCATTGACTGATGCATTGACTTTTCTGTCATCATTGTATCACTGTTGCTACACACTGAAAGCTTTTTGTCTTTTGATTTCAGGTGTAGGCCTATGAGGTGTTTGGATGTTACGCCTGGACTGTGGCTGAGAGGATTGCGGCAGATTTGTTCCCTGCTATCCGCCGATGGACTTTTGGAGCTAGGGAGAGCCGGAGAGTGGATGGGGTTTAGCCCCGGAAGACGGTTTGTTATCATGACACGATGATTGCCCTGAGGGGCACGGCAGCTGGGTTGAGGCTGTTTCCCTGGCATGGCAGGTACGGTGAGGACATTGTTGGTGATGCTGCTTTGGTGACTCGGACGAGGAGGCTTCTGATCGGCCTGGAGGGAGATGCCCTGTACTTGGGAGAGAGAGAGTCTGTAGGCAGCATGGTTATGGCGCTGCTGCTCGCGTCCCTCATGATCCTCCTATGGGGATTTGGCATATCCGTGCCTTGCCTGACTTGGAGCGGTTGCGGACCGGTATTGATGCCGCAGAGTTGTCTGTTGATGGGGATTACGGCCAGTTCGTCTTTACTCGGCTAGTGACCCCTCAGGTTATGGCCGCCAGGAGGGCAGCGGGGATGCAGGTACCGATGCCTCCCCGATTTTTTGAGTATGAGGCTGGGGGTTCCATTCGCCGCTCCTCATTTGATATGTCTGAGACTCATCCACATCTGCGGCTTCCCCGCGGGACTACCTCTGTGAGCGATCTTTTCTTTTCTGTTGAAGCCTTTTATTGCTTTACTGTCTGTATTGATTGCTTCTGACTGCCTCTTTTGTTTCCATTGAACAGGTCCCAGCCAAGACCTTCAGGGCGGTGGCCAAGGCGCTCACCGGGGCTGTGAAGATACTGCGCCAGTTTCAGAGGAGCGCAGAGCATTGGAAGGGGAGATTCAGCTCCCAGCCTGGCGACGTCATGCCTCCGAAGAAGAGGCCTAGGCCGACTTTGGCTCCTTCTGGCTCACAGGCGAGTGGGTCTAGTCAGCAGCCCCAGCCTGATGGTGATGATGGCGAGGACGACCCTTATCAGCCTTCCTTTTCCATAGTCCCTGAGTGGCATGGATATTATGGTAAGCCCCGGCCTTGGGACAAGTATGAGGATGATGATGATTCTGACGGCGAGATCCATGAGGCGCAGGAGGGTGGCGACAACAGCCAAGAGCAGAGTAGCTCGGAGGAGGAGGTAGGCAGCGGTCAGGATGACAGCGATTCCGAGGAGGATGAGGAGGATGATTCTGAGTCGGAGTGATCATGGCAGCCTCCTTTTGTCATGCTTTGGACTCTTTGGGGAGAGAGGAGACAAAGACAATGCATGCACTACTTTTTGCTTTTTTGGGTTGCAAAACAAGTATTTTATTGCATTTTGTGTTTTGATGACTGAAATATTTGCTTATTTGTATATTTGTTAGCTCATATGCACAAGTCCGTCCAAAGAATGGCACAAGATGGTGGTTTTTGATGTGATTGGGTGTTTTTGTGATTTTGTATGCATTGGGTGGCGTTTATGCATCTGTGGGTGTGTTGGATATGCTGGATCCTCTCCCATGGGCTTGATGAATGAAAGGGAGTGTGTACGCATGTTTTTCTGGTGTTTTGGACAGGTTTGGGTAGGCCTTTGAGCAAGCATTGGGCTGCTAGGGGGTTCTTTGCCGCAGCGGTATTCTTTGTCTTGATGGGACCTTCCATGTCGTCCAACACACGACTTCATGGAACCTCCCTGTCGTCCGACATGGAGAGTCTGGGGGCAGATTTCTTGATCAGCAAGCCCCCAGCATTTAATAGGAGGCAGACTCGTAAAAAACATATTCCAGCAGTCACAGCAGACTTTCAACTGGTCTTCCACCCCAAAATCGACTCCAAGATTCGACCTTTGACCCGAAATGGAGCATTACAATGAGATATCTAAGATCAGGGAGCGCCAATTTCATTCCGATCTCACCAATCTAACCCGCCATCATCGTAGCAACAACATGAGGGTTATTAACCAACGATATGGGTTGAGATGCATCTGGGCATTAAAGGAGTGGGCGGTGATTGGAATCTTTTCCGGGCCGCGTCCAGATACTGGGATTGCGAGAGGCATGTCTTTACCCTCTCGTATAATGACCTCACGCCCACTATCGAAGAGTTTCGGGCACTGACTGGGGGAGCTGAGCTCAGAGATGCGGTCTTCCCACGAGATTCACGACCCTTGACTGAACAGTTGGCCGATTTCTTGGGATTTCACACAGAGCAGGTATCTGATCTGATCCTCGACCTGTCTTTCATTGACCTAGCCCAGATAGCCCGATTGGCTGTATCGCATCCAGAGCTTTTTGATTCATCCATGGCCATGGACATTTTCATGCTGATTATGATCTCCCTATACTGCTTTTGTGAGTATGACGGGGTATGCTCCGGTTTACTGCTAGGAGTTGTTAGACAGATGCGGGGTTCTCGTGGTACCGCATTGACTGAGATTCGGCCCGGGGAGGGAGAGAGAGATACAGTTCCCATTTTGCTGGCAGAGATGTATCATGGGATGGACCGACAGACGGGAGGGTCGTTGCACATGGGGCGCGGCAGCCCCAGTCTCTTATCATTGTGGCTCTTTGAGCGGTTGAGACTTATCTTCCCATTACCCGCAGGGCAGACTGCAGCACCCTGGGTTACACAACAGCGGCGAGTGACTCTGGAGACTTCGCAGGAGAGCTGGCAGAGGTGATTGGCCAGGTATACCACCACAGACATTCAGTATTGGGTTCCCGGATGGATGCTTGAGACCATGAGTGGTAGGTAGGATGACTCTGCTGTCGTGAGGCTGCCGGGGTTGCACTTTTCATCATTTAGCATCCCCTTACTTGTTCTGAGGCAGTATGGGTACCCACAGCAGGCTATTGATGGGTTCAGAGAGCAGATGGCCCGGGATACCGTTCCTCTTGACATGACTGATGTCCGGACTCTCTGATTCTTTGCCAGGGCCTTTTCGAGAGCAGCTTTTCCCGCTCACACACTGATACGGAAGACCCGAGGGATCACATATCTGTCCACCTTGTATCTCATTTGGTATGGGGAGCATATGGGACCGGTTCAGCACACCATTGAAGTATATTGCCTAGGGATCCGAGGAGGAGACCAAACTAGCCGGACAACGTGACCGACGATCTGGCAGCAGACTTTGAGAGACTCGTAGAGAGGAGGGCCAAGATGAGGGATGACCCTGAAGTTATGGCCCGGAGGACAGCTTTGAGAGAGGAGAGGGCTGCCCAGGCGGCACTGAGAGCTGCCAGATTGGTTGACTCACCGACTCATATTATTCCTGAGCCGGGATGACGGGAGGCAGAATTGTATGGGATCGCTAAGCCAAGGACCTCCCGAGGACCGAGGAAGAGGAAGAAGAAGAATACTAGTTCGGGAGTAGGAACGAGTGACTAGGATTAGGTTACCGGTCATTGTATCCCTTGTTGCCGACACAGACAATCTAGATGTACTTTTTAAAAGATATTATTTCTGCTAATGTTAATGAGTCGAGAGTAGACCGTGCTTGAACTCATCAATGAATGTATTAATGTGATGAAAGTTGAAATTACTTCAGAACTTAATCAAGACACATTTTGGTAATCACGAATACAACTGTTGACATGATTTGGTGATTTTTATGATTTTTAGACCGAACCGCGAACGGCTGCCTACGTTCCCCTTTTACAAAATTGGACTAAGGGGCTCAGGTCTCCATAGTTCGACCCAATTATCTTTATGTTTAAGAAAGGGATAGATAGAAGGGGGACAAGTGGTGCAACCATGTTTTTTACCTAGACCGCCCGTTTTTAGGGTTTTCAGCCTAGTTGGGTATATTCTTTAGCACCGAGCGCGCCCTTTGTTTTGCACGGACTGCCTTTTGAGAGGTTTTCAGTCTCGTCTGGGTACATTATTTTCGCGCTTTTGTTTTTCTTTTCTTTTCTTTTTTTTTCTATTTTTCTCTTTTTTTTTCATAGAGGGGAAGACTCGATTCAGACGTAATAGCGGCGTAGTTTGTCACCGTTTACCGGGTGCATGAAGGGGTTACCATCCAAATCTATCAACTTCATTGGCCTACCAGAGAAGATCTCTTTTACCAAATACAGGCCCACCCAGACTGGCGCCCACTTGCCCAAAGGACTAAATTGATTCGGCGGCTTCTCTTTTAGGACCAAGTCACCCACTTTAATGTCGCGGGGATGCACCTTCTTGTCAAAGGCCCTAGCCATGCGCTTCTGATAAGCCCGGATGTGCTCCATTGCCTTGAGCCTTCGCTCGTCTAGAAGAGCTAACTCGTCATGTCGACTCTGAAGCCAGTCTATCTCGTTGACTTCATTTTCAAGCAGAACCCGAAGAGAGGGTATCTCTAACTCAATGGGCAAAACGGCATCCATCCCATATGTCAAAGCGAATGGGGTTTCACCGGTGGCTATTCTTACTGAAGTACGATAGCCCCATAATGCCAAGTGAAGCTTCTCAGGCCAATCCCGGCTCCTCTCGGCCATCTTTCGGATGATCCTTTCCAGGTTCTTGTTTGTTGCTTCGACAGCACCATTGGTTTGAGGGCGATAAGGGGAGGACTTATGTCGCTTGATCCTGAACTCTGCGAGCAATTCGTCGGTATGTCCCTCGAAGTATGACCCGTTGTCGGAAATAATCTCGTTCGGAACGCCATATTGGCACAGAATGTTTTCTTTTATGAAACGGGCTACCTTTTTGGAGTTTAGGACCTTGTAGGATGCCGCTTCAACCAACTTGGTGAAGTAATCCACAGCAACCAACACAAATTCGTTCCCGTTACTGCCGACAGGAGTTATCTTTCCAATAACGTTGATCCCCCAAGTTGCGAATGGCCAAGGAGTGCTCATACAGTAGAGATCATGGGGAGGCATATGGTTGAGATTGGAGAACCGCTGACACTTATCACAGGTTCGCACAAATTGAATACAGTCAGTCTCCATGGAGATCCAATAATAACCCATCCTGAGTATGCTGAACATCAAAGCTCGGGCGTTCATAGGTGGTCCACATGCGCCACCATGGACTTCTTCCATGACCTTTATGGCCTTAGACTTGCTGATACAGAGTAGAAGTGGCCCTCGGTACCTTTTCTTTCATAAGTCATCTCCCAAAATAACGTATTGTGCAGACAGCCTTTTCAATGCTTGTAAACTTTTGGCGCGGAGACCTTCTTCCGGCTTGCCATCCTCTTCTGTTGGGAATGAGGCTTCGCCATGCTTAAGGTACTGAAAGATCTGGATATACCACAAGTCATCAACTTTTTCTAGCTCAATCTGACAACAGTAGTGTTAGTGTAATCTGCAGGTGATATCGCAGATGATTTCCCAAAAGTCCAGGTGATATCGCAGATGATTTCCTGGACTGAAAATTATATAGTTGTATATTTCTTATTTATTATTTAATGGACTAATGTGCTAATATGGTCTGTATAGTCTATGGTTTATGGTTATATTTCAGGGTGCAATAGCATCAAAGAAGGAGCTAGACACGTGTGGATTTTGGAAGAAAAGAATTAATACATTTTATGTATTAATTCGTAACTTTGGCAAACAACAACAACACGTGTGAAGACTTGGTCAAGAGTTGTTGCTGAGTTATAGATTAAGTACAAGGTTGATAAAGCAAGGGAGTACAAGGCGTGGAAGCATGGCTTGAGGATTAATCAAACTCGGTTGCTACAAAATAGGAAGTGGGAGCTAGAATTGTGGAAACAAATTAACCCACTCTCCCTACACTTCCTCCACGTGCAAGACCAGCCCCAAGGCTGTTATTGACGTAGCCTTCAAGTAATTGAAGACTATAAATAAGCTTGGAAGGTTTATTTGAACATATGCCAATTATTTCATCACATTCACACCTTCGAAAAGCTTAGAGATAGAGTTCTTTGTTTGGTTCTTTTTAATCCTTTCTCCCTTGTAATTTCGCACTTGATTACCTTGGTGTCAAGGTGTGTGAAGGCTAGGATAGGATTCCGTTCTTTATCTCTTGTTCCATAGAGCTTAAAATAGATATAGCTATAGGGAACTTTTTGCTTTGTAACTTCATTCATAGTGATTATAAAGTCTTGCCTAAGAGGCACTCTCAAGTTATATTTATATAACTTGAGAAAAACAATTTTGGTGTTTTTATTCCGCTGCAAACTCTTTTACAAAATTGTTTTATTTTTGAAGTGTGTGTGTGTGCCATCCCAAGTGCTATCGTTGGTGCTGTTATCACCTTGGATATCACTTGTGATTCAAGCCGTGACAATTTCAATTGGTATCAGAGCCTCTCACTTGACGATACTAAGTGTTTGGTCCTTTTTATCATGGCTTTTGATCCTGCAAATCCAAACCAAAAACGTCTTCCTGTTTTTAGATGGTTCGAATTATGCATATTGGAAAATTCGCCTTCGCTCGCATATCAAATCAATTGCTCTTCGAGCATGGCGATCTATAGTTAGTGGGTACTCTCTTCCACTATTACCTCCTGATGAGGATGGTGATGTTCAGGTTAAACCTGAAGGTGAGTGGACTAATGAAGAGATCACCCTGGCTAACTATAATGAGAAAGCTCTTAATGCTATCTTTGAGTGGGTTGACATGCATATTTTTAAACTTGTTCAAAATAGTTCCACAAATTTCAAGAAGCTTGGGATATTTTACAAAGGTTTTGTGAAGGTGATTCTAGTGTGCGTGAAAACAAACTTAGAGGTCTTACTGGCAAATTTGAAAGGTTGAGAATGGGTGAAAGTGATACCATTTCCTCTTATTTTGAAAAATTGTTTGACATTGCTAATGAGTGTCAACTTTTAGGTGAACCTTTTACAAACAAACAATTGGTTTCAAAGGCTATTAGAACTCTCCCTGAGCGTTTTAATATTAAGGTTTCATCTATAGAAGAGGCTCACAATCTTTCTACTATGAACATCAATTCCATAATGAGCATCTTAAAAATTTTGAGTCAAACCTTGCCGAGCAAAGTGAAGCTTCTAAAGTCAAGAGTGTTGCTTTAAAAGTTCAATCCTCTAGTGGTTCAACTAATGAGGATGACGAAATTTTTGAGGAATTAGGTGAAGATGCCGGTGTTGCCTTACTTACCAGAAATATAACTCAATGGTGAGAAAATTTAACAAAGAAAATGTGCAGTAAAGGCTAAAGAGCAACAAGCCAAGGTGTACAATTCAATGCCCAAGAGGACATTTCCATCTACTCGTAAAGGTGGTCCCATAAGGAGAGCATCATCAGATCAATCCGCATCTGATCCAAAATACCTTGAATCAATCCAATGTCATGCTTGCTCTGGATGGGGTCATTACTCAAATGAGTGTGCTAACACTCTAAGGAAGATGGGAAAGAACCTATGGGTTTCTCTCGGTGACAATGAGGATGAAGAGACCAATCAATCAAGATTCAGATCAAACAAGAATGATGGTCACAAACCGCGTGACTCGGATTCTGTCAAAGGATACCCCAGGTGATATCCAAAATGGGAAAGCACCCGAGATATCATCCAATAGGTATACGATTTAAATTTGATAAATGCCGTTTGTTTTGTGGGTTCTGTTAACATGGATGCAGGTTGTTCACAAGATGAGAAGGAGTTCAACAAGGATGAACTCATTTGTGGTCTAAAGAACCTTTGCAAAGAATTGGTGGATGAATGGAAGAAAGAGAACAAGAAGGTGATCTCTCTGTCCAAAGAGGTTCAAGACCTAACCGATGGCTTCGACTAGATTGGAAGTTCAACTCACAAAGAAGGATGTGGAGCCGGACAAAGTCAAGAGCAAACTTACTCTTGCCGAGACAACATTCAAGAAACTCAATACGAGTTCTACCAAGTTAGATGCAATTCTTGGGTTGTCCAAACCACTCAAGGCAGGTATGGGTTTTCAAGAGTCTTTAAATGCTATTACATCTACTTTGTCTAATACAAAAGATAAGTTAATTTTTGTTAAAGAAAGAGATCATGTTGAACAAATATCTTCCGATAAGTCTTCTCGACAAGGTAAAAATATGTAACTACCATTACTCTCTTGGACATTTGAAAAATGATTGCAAAACTCTCTTAAAGAAACAAATTAGCTTCTGTGATACCCGAAGTGCTACCTATCATGTCGATATCACCGTCGCCGAAGAAAAATTATCAAAGTAGGAAAGTGTGGAAACCTAAGTCTAACTTGATATGTGATGTTGTATGCACTGCCTTAAAAACTAATGTTGAAGGTTCATGGTATTTTGATAGTGGTTGTTCTCGTCATATGACTGGAATATGACTGGAACAAAAATATTTTTAAAGGAATATGAACCTATTCAAGGTGGTAGTGTAACATATGGTGGTGGTGGCAAGAGTAATATAGTAGGAAAAGGCGTATTAAATGTACCTGGATTTCCTGCTTTGAAAAATGTTTTGCATGTTGATGGACTTGTAACTAATTTAATTAGTATTAGCCAACTTTGTGATGACAATCTTGAAGTGAAATTCAATAAGAACACTTGTGAAGTTTTTGATTGTACGAATAACTTTGTTATGTCAGGTACTAGGTCAAGTAATAACTATTATCTTGTTGAGGATAAACAAGTGTGTCATTCTGTGAGAGTTGATGATGCTACATTATGGCATCAAAAGTTGGGTCATGTCCATTATCGTAACATTGTGAAACTCATTAATGCTGAAGCTATAAGAGGTATACCTAGTCTGGACATTAGTACAAAACTCATATGTGAAGATTGTTTAAACGGTAAACAAACACGTGCTACCCATAGTGCTACCCAACATAATGAGGAGTATTCTGGGACAACGCACCGTTTTCAATTAATGCATATGGATTTAATGGGTCCATTGAGGTAGACAGCTTTAGGAGGTAAGAAATATACTTTTGTAATAGTTGATGATTTTTCTAGATTTACTTGGGTATATTTTTTAAAAGAAAAATCGTAAACTTTTGAAAAGTTTAAAGTCTTACATGCTAAAAATCAAAAACATGTTTTCTCGCTTCTTATCATGCGAATAAGGTCTCGATCATGGAACGGAGTTTGATAATTCATTGTTCTTTACTTTTTGTGAATTAAAAGGAATTAAACATGAGTTTTCTCGCTTCCTAAAATACCTCAACAAAATGGGGTGGCCGAAAGGAAAAATAGGACCTTACTTGAGATGGCACGTGTGATGTTGTTTTCAAAAAGAATTTCAAAAAGATTTTGGGCAGAGGCCATAAACACAAACTTTTGTCACACGGCCAATAGGGTTTTTCTAAGACTCGGTACTAGAATGACACCTTATGAAATTTTGAATGGTAGGATACCAAAGGTTCATTATTTTCATACATTTGGGTGTGTGTGTTATGTTCTAAATGATCTGGATTACTTAGCTAAATTTGACTCTAAAAGTGATAAGGCTATATTTCTTGGGTATGCTCAGACAATCGAGCATATAGGGTTTATAACCTTAGGTTAAAACCATTCAGAATCAATTAACGTTGTTTTTGATGATTTAGCAAGTGTTACAGGTGATGGAGTACATGAATCTCCATTAATATTGCCGGGAAGAACTGGAGAATCAAAATCAAGTAAGTGATACCCCAGGTGCCGCCCAAGTGTTGCCACCGAAGGGATAGCATCTCCGGTATCACCCAAAACCAATCCAAAGAATCGAAAAGGATGAACAATCAGATGATGATGCTCATGTGCATGAAGATTTGAGAAGGGATCCACCAGCTAGGATCAGAAGAGACCATCCTTCCTCTCAAATTATTGGAGAAGCTAGTGAAGGGGTACGAACAAGGAACAAAGGACATTTTAGTGACCGTGAAATGGCAAGGTATGTGTGTATGTCCACCACATACCACAAGGTAAAATATTCCTGTTTTGTTTCTTCTTTAGAACCCAAAAATATTTCTGAAGCTTTAAAAGATAATTTTTGGATACATGCCATGCAAGAGGAACTTGAACAATTTGCTCGTAATGAAGTTTGGTGTTTAGTACCACGTCCTAGTAATACAAATGTTATTGGTACTAAATGGATTTTCAAAAACAAATCAGATGAGCAAGGAAATATTGTTAGGAACAAAGCTCGTCTCGTAGCACAAGGTTACACCCAAATTGAAGGTGTTGACTTTGATGAGACCTTTGCTCCCGTTGCTAGAATAGAATCTATAAGACTCCTCTTGGCTATAGCTTGTTTTCTAAAAATTACTTTGTTTCAAATGGATGTTAAAGCTGCCTTTTAAATGGTTATTTAAAAGAAGAAGTTTTTGTTGAACAACCAAAAGGATTTGAAGATCCTCATCTACCAAACCATGTATATAGACTTGATAAAGCCTTATATGGCTTGAAACAAGCTCCACGTGCATGGTATGGTCGCTTAACCTCTTTTTTACTTGAATATGGATTTACAAGAGGTGAAGCAGATCGGACCTTATTTATCCTAAGGCATGGCAAAGAAATAGTCATTGTTCAAATCTATGTTGATGACATAGTTTATGGCTCTACTTCTCAAACATGTTTAAAAGATTTTGTAGAAGCTATGACATCAACATTTGAAATGAGCATGATTGGAGAGTTAACATTCTTTCTAGGCTTAGAGGTGAAACAATCAAATGAAGGAATATTCATTTCACAAAGCAAGTATGCAAAGAGCCTAGTAAAAAGGTTTGGGTTGGAAGGAGCAAAAAGTTCAAAAATCCCCATGTGTTCTTCTCTCAAACTTGGTAGAGATCAAGTAGGTGAGGATGTTGATCCTACTCTTTATCGTTCAATGATAGGTAGCCTTCTCTATCTCACTTCTAGTCGTCCTGATATCATGTTCGGCCGTGTGTGTTTGTGCACGTTATCAAGCCAATCCTAAAGTCTCTCACCTTAATTCTGCAAAAAGATAATTAAATATGTTTCAGAACAAGTGAATTAGGGATTTGGTTTAGTAAGGATACTAATATCAATTTGGTTGGCTTTAGTGACTCGGATTGGGCGGGGGATATGGATGATAGGAAGAGTACTAGTGGGGGTGTTTTTACTTGGGCAACAATTTAGTTTCATGGTATAGTCGTAAACAAAATTGTGTTTCTCTCTCCACAAACTGAGTCTCGAGTATGTTGTACCTGGTAGTTGTTGTTCACAACTTATTTGGCTAAAACATATGTTAGATGACTATGGCCTAGAGAGTAATTCTTTGACTATGTACCGTGATAACCTGAGTGCTATCAACATTTCAAAAACCCAGCTCAACATTCCCGTACCAAACACATTGACATACGTCATCATTTTCTTAGAGATATGGTAGATAAAGGCCTAATTAACATTGATCATATTGATACTAATTATCAACTGGCTGACATCTTTACTAAGGCCTTAGACCACGAGAGATTTTCTAGTTTGAAAAGATCTCTTGGTCTTTGTAATCTCTGAAGTTCTGTTTCGTCTGGTGCTACCCTGTGTGATGTTATCACTTAGGGTAACACTTGTATATTAGTGTATTTTTTCTTTGGTTATTTATTTAAAAAAAAAAAAGCTTTATTATTTGTTTAATCTGGTTAGCTTAGTTCTAACTGTGGCACATGCTGACCTTTTTGTTATGGTAGGTTATTATTTAGGTTAGCACGTCTGATATCATTCCCCTTCATATGCTTAAAGTGACAAAGTCACTAATCTTTTCTTTTTGATAAATAAAAGGCAGGGGCATTTTTTCATACTTTTCTCTCGAGCTCGGGGCACGGTGTTCGCTGCAACGATGTACTCTTGCCAATGAGAAGGTATGAGGTGATTTATGCTAAGTATTAGGGACATGGAGTTCGCTACTACAATGTACCCTACTTGAAAGGTATAGATCACTTGGTCTCTACACTTGAAATATAACTTGAAGCACGGAGCTCGTTACTACGATGCTTTCTTGTTTAAAGAAGTGTATTGAGACGTGTTTAACAAGCAATGTACTTAAAAAATATATATAGGCATATAATGCCTAAAGTGCATGAAAAATGCTCAGCTTGTTATGCCTGAAGTGTCTAAAAAGGCTAAGCTTATTATGCCTCAAATGTTTGAAACTGAAAATTATTTATCAAGGGGTTTTATATCATATGTGTTATCCTACGTGTTACCATCATTGCCTTAACACATTAGTGTGTGCTATATTAGTTTTTTATTTTCTTATTTTCGAAATATTGTTGATTAATTTCTCAAAATCTGAAAGTCTTTTTAATTAAAGAGTTTACGATTTTGAAAACGTCTTCAACAAGTTTCCTTTATTTTTGGTAAACTTAATTTAGTAACTAATCCTTATTTATTTAATTTGTGCATATAATGTTTTGGGCTTAGTTACAAATTATTTAGTTTACTTATTTTTTGTTTTTTACGTTTTTACTTAAAAAAAAAAAAAATTCTTTTATTTTTTAAATGTTGCAACCGTGTTGTTTTTATTTAAAAAGAGTTGAGGTTTAAAAGGGAGTGGTTAGGGTTTAATTCGGTTTGTGTGGATAGGGATTAGTTTGAGAGAAAATAGGGTTTGATTAGATAGGTTTCTATATGTCAAATCAAATTAAAATCTTGTTCCCCATTTAATCTCTTCCTCCCTATTTTCACTCAACCTTCTCCGTTCCTCTCTCTAACCGTTACCCTCATCTCTCTAAAACCCTCCTTCCAGCGTCTTCTTCTCTCCCAAAAATCCTAGGTCAAAAATACGTTCCAAAATTCCCTCATATCTCCATGGCATCTCCATCCAAAGCTAGTACCGAACCTTCCCACACGGACCAAATGGACATCTCACCTAGCATTGCTCCATCCGTGGCATCTCGCGTGGCCATGGAAACTTCCCCAATGATCACTCCAAGCTCTTCTCCACCAACAATGGCGATTGATCCTACCTCTGGCCCCATTACCTCGTTTGATCAAGGCATTCCTAAGGTGACTCTCATCCCTACCGAGCCAAAAAGGAAGAGGAAAGCCCCAACTGCCAAGCTGTCTCCCCCAAATCGCAAAAGGAGGTCTTCCAACCGCATTAGATCAATCAAGTCCAAGGCAACTTCAAATACCTCTCTTGATCCAGTTGAAGTCTCGTAAAAGCTCTATTGATGTGTCCTCACCCCATGTGAGTGACGAGAACTTTGAAGCAAACAAGGAAAAGGAGCCTTTTGTGGACTCATTTGATGCTTGGGTAGATGGTGATGAAGAGGAGACTCTCTCGATTATCGTAAAGAAGGCCAAGGGCAAACCGTGAGTGCTACCGTAAGTGCTAGCAAGAAGAGGATATCATCTCCGAGGTAACACTTGCTCCCTCTTCTCGTTCCTAAACATTCCTCTAGTGATAATTCTCGTGATGAGGTTACTCAAACCGAAGAGGATAAAGCTTTTCCAAAACCTTTTCTTACTTTGGAATATTATAAAAAGGAAAATATGGAACTTTGGTTGAATAGTCTCAGTAAGAGAATTTTAAAAGAGAAGCACATTGATGAGGGTCAGTTGGAAAAGGAAGGAGTGGTTCAGTTTTTAAAGGACAAGAATTTTATTAATGCTAATAATCATGCATCAGTTTTTGTTGAGAGTGTCATTCGCAATTTCTTTGCCAATTTACATGCTCATTTGGATGATGAAGGGTCTCGCTAAATATGGAAAAGTGTTTGTTAGGGGAAGAGTCTATTCTTTTACTCCAGCCCTAATCAACAAAGTTTTAGGCCTCCCTAATGTAGATGATGAGAGCATTAGGGTCAATAGAGATGAAATGGTAAAATTGCTCACTCACAACAAACTCAGCCTTGGCCTTTGAAAGAGAAACTTCATGCTTCTAGATTATCTTCTCTCTATTCTGTACTACACAAACCGTGCATCTTCAATTGGCTTCCTACAACTAATGAACCTATTGTGACATTGGAGCATGTGAATGTGTTGTATAGATTGGGTAAAAATTTAAGGATTAACTTTGGAAGATTAGTGTTTAAACACTTAGCTTCATGGGGTAGAAAAAAGGAAGTGAACATTAGCTTTTTCCACTATCCTTCTCTAATCTTCAAAGTTTTGGTATTTCAATCCTTGCCCATTGAAGCCTCCGATGTTTTCACCATCGAACCCGAGTATTATACCATTGATCAACACCCGAAAAAGGGTAAAAGGTATACAAAAGATCTTCCTTGGAACAAATCGATGAAACAACCCCGCTCCTCCCGCTATCCCACGTGATACCCCAAGTGCTTCCCAGGTGTTGCCCCTCATACTTTTGCAGAACCGATGCCGCAAGTATTCTCGAACAACATGATAAATCTTTTGGGCAACTCGGACCATCAATCCCAAAGACTACAGCTTCTCAACTTCCCCGCACAAATAGTCAAGTGCAATAGGAGAACTTGGCCGAGGGATGGGCTAAGCTTAAGAAGGCAACAGATGCTTTTATTGATGAAATTTCTTCCCCAAACAGGGGAGGATCTGCCGCCTGGAACTTCTCAAGCCGGTGCTACCGCAGTGCTACCACCTGCTGGCCCAAGTGATGGTGGAAGTGATAGGGAAGGAGATCAGAGGAAGAAGAGGAGTTTGAAGAAGAAGAAAGCCGAACCCTCGAAGGTTGATGTTGCCACTATCATATGGGTGACCTGTTTTTGTGGTGGTCCTACAAACAATGTTTTTATTTTGGTGATGGTGGTGGTTCTTTAAACAATTTACTTTTATTTTGTTTATTTTTGCTAAAACACTTTAGTTGGTTTGTTAATAACTTAATCGCTAGGTTGTTTTTTTGCTAGTTTTTGGATGATATTTGCTACAATGGTTATGGTTTTTAATGGTTACTTAGTTTATTTCGAAAACTTTTTAATGTTTGAAATAAATTAGTTTATTATGATAAATCATTGTTTAGGATTAGCTCTTTGATTAAGGGGGAGTTAATTTTTTTGTGGAAATATTATTCTGTGTTCTATGCTCTGTACATTTGTATATAGACTAATCCTACAGACGAAAGACATTGGAGTTTGGAAAGAAATATCCAACTAAGGGGGAGATTGTTAGTGTAATGCAGTGATATCGCAGATGATTTCCCAAAAGTCCAGGTGATATCGCAGATGATTTCCTGGACTGAAAATTATATAGTTGTATATTTCTTATTTATTATTTAATGGACTAATGTGCTAATATGGTCTGTATAGTCTATGGTTTATGGTTATATTTCAGGGTGCAATAGCATCAAAGAAGGAGCTAGACACGTGTGGATTTTGGAAGAAAAGAATTAATACATTTTATGTATTAATTGGTAACTTTGGCAAACAACAACAACACGTGTGAAGACTTGGTCAAGAGTTGTTGCTGAGTTATAGATTAAGTACAAGGTTGATAAAGCAAGGGACTACAAGGCGTGGAAGCATGGCTTGAGGATTAATCAAACTCGGTTGCTACAAAATAGGAAGTGGGAGCTAGAATTGTGGAAACAAATTAACCCACTCTCCCTACACTTCCTCCACGTGCAAGACCAGCCCCAAGGCTGTTATTGAAGTAGCCTTCAAGTAATTGAAGACTATAAATAAGCTTGGAAGGTTTATTTGAACATATGCCAATTATTTCATCACATTCACACCTTCGAAAAGCTTAGAGATAGAGTTCTTTGTTTGGTTCTTTTTAATCCTTTCTCCCTTGTAATTTCGCACTTGATTACCTTGGTGTCAAGGTGTGTGAAGGCTAGGATAGGATTCCGTTCTTTATCTCTTGTTCCATAGAGCTTAAAATAGATATAGCTATAGGGAACTTTCGGCTTTGTAACTTCATTCATAGTGATTATAAAGTCTTGCCTAAGAGGCACTCTCAAGTTATATTTATATAACTTGAGAAAAACAATTTTGGTGTTTTTATTCCGCTGCAAACTCTTTTACAAAATTGTTTTATTTTCGAAGTGTGTGTGTGTGCCATCCCAAGTGCTATCGTTGGTGCTGTTATCACCTTGGATATCACTTGTGATTCAAGCCGTGACAATTTCAAGTAGGCAGGGTTTTCATGCCTCCCAACTCTGAATGGCTTTACTGACTTTCCCTCCGGAATCTCTACCAAAGAGGCTAAAGTGGCCAGGGCATCTGCGAACCTGTTCTTGTCTCGGGGTAGATAGTGGAACATGACCTCCTTGAATTGTTCGATCAGGTCCTCCATGTAAGCATAGTACATCTGCAGGTACTGGTCCACAGTTCTCCACTTATTGGATACTTGATTGATGATTAGCTGAGAGTCTCCGTACACCTCCAACTTTTCAACATTTCGCTCTAAAGCTGCCTCGAGGCCGGCTATACAAGCTTCATATTCCGCGGCGTTGTTGGTAGCCGGGAAATTCAACTTGATAGCAATGGGGGTATGCACATCCTTAGGATCAACCAACACCATTTCGATACCATTGCCCCTCTTTTTGGCGGCACCATCAAAGAACAACTGCCAACGGTTCGTACCTTCTACCATGAAAATTCCATCATCTGGGAACTGGGGTTCGAACTTGGGCGCTTCTGAGCTCGGAAAATCTGCCAAATGATCTGACAGAGCTTGGCCTTTAATTGCCTTGCGGGTCACGAACTTGATATCAAATTTGGCTAAGAAGAAGGACCACTTCGCAAGCCTTGATGACAGAGAAGACTTACCGAACAGGCATTTGATGGGATCCATCTTTGACACCAGGTGCACTGTATGTGCCAACAGATAATGTCTCAATTTGCTGACCACCCATACCAAAGCTGCACAGGTTTTTTCTAAAGCTAAATAGTTCAACTCGCTGCCATGAAGTTTCCGGCTGACGAAGTAGATGGCATTTTCCACTTTTGAATCTGGCTTTTCTTGCGCAAGCATGGCTCCGACATCCGTATCTGTAACTGTCAAATATAGCAACAAGGGCTTGTTCTTATGTGGAAGACACAAGATTGGGGGATGGACTAAGTAGGCCTTGATTGTCTCGAAGGCGGTTTGACACTGTTCGTTCCATTCAACCTCCTGATTCTTCCTGAGCAGTTTAAAGATCGGCTCACAAATAGAGGTTAGCTGGTGAATGAATCGGCTGATATAGTGGAGACGGCCCATGAAAGCCTTCACCTCTGTGACTGTCGTCGGTGGCTTCATCTCCATGATGGCTTTAATCTTTATTGGATCGGCTTCGATTCCTCGTTTTGTGACCATGTATCCCAAAACCTTTCCTCGGACTACGCCAAAAGTACATTTTTCCGGGTTCAATCTCATGTCATGCTCCCGCAGTCGGTTGAAGAATTTCCTCAAGACGACCAAGCGTTGGCCATCTGATCCCTTGGAATGGATAATCATATCATCAACATAGACTTCGATCTCCTTGTGGATCATGTCATGAAAGAGCGCAATGACTGCCCGTTGATAAGTGGCGCGGGCATTCTTCAGACCAAAGGGCATAACCGTATAACAAAAGGTTCCCCAAGGGCTGGTGAAGGCAGTTTTTTCCTGATCTTCTTCGACGACTTTAATCTGATTGTAACCCGCAAAGCCGTCTACAAATGACTTGACTTCGTAACTGGCAGTAGTATCCACCAACAGATTGATATTGGGCAAGGGAAAATCGTCCTTCGGGCTAGCCTTGTTCAGGTCCCTGAAGTCCACACAAACCCTGACTTTGCCATTCGACTTGGTTACCGTCACTATGTTGGCCAACCACTTGGGGTATTCGACCACTCTAATGAAACCCACTCTGAGCAGCTTCTCTATTTCTTCTTTTACCTGGAGAGACCATTCCGGCTTGATCCAACGGAGCTTCTGCTTGACAGGCCTGGCTTCTGGATCCAGGGGTATTCGGTGCTCAACAGTTGAAGTGTCCAACCCGGGCATGTCTTTGTAGGACCAGGCAAATACGTCCACATATTCCTTGAGCAAATCAATGAGGGCTTCCCGCTCTTCCCCGGCGAAGAAACTGCCAATCTGTGTCTCTTTGGGCTCTTCAGTAGTTCCCAAATTCACTATAGTTAATACCTCATCGACAGCTTGGGCCTGATTGTCGTCTCGCTCAAAAACATGTTTTATATTATCATTTAAAAAGTTTTCGTCTAAAAAGTCTGTGTCCTCTTCAAATGAATCATTATTAACCACTTTTAAGTCATTAAGATTTGTTTTAGTTAACTTATCATTTGTTAAGGTGGCAACTAAGGGATACGCAGAAAGGTCAACCATTTCATTCAACGTAAAAGGGAAGACAGAGTTAAAGACACGGCGATGATCATCAGCCGTGAGAGTATCAGACCTATCTAGAGACCCGAACTCGATAACAAAAGACTCTGAGGACTGGCTCAAGATTACAGGGACAGACTTAGACTTAGACACACCAGGACGAGGGGTCAGCATGAGCTTTTCAATCATAACTTCCCGGCTGGCGATCGGTCCCTCGAAAGAGATCCAATTCCGGAGCGGCATCTCTGAAGTGTTGACGAAGGTACGTGCATCAATCTCTTTATCCCCATCAAATCGATCACTGATACGTAATCATTCCCGGTCAGAAGGTCAACCATACCGAAAGGATCCTTAGCAATAGCCCCGGCCATTAGCGGTGTCTCTTCACATAAATCAATCAACGGTGCTTCCATCAGCGGATCAGCTCTGGCAATTTCAGATAAATCTTCCTCTTCGAACAAAGCTGCGACATCTTTACTCATGTCGAGCTCGGTGGTTTCGTTGACTTCCCCAATCATAGGCTCGACCATAGACAACCTCCTGAACTGGTCAGTGAAATCAGGGCTTCCACAGAAGTGGTATTGGCTCTCGACACTGGTAATAGCCCCTGGAATGTTAGGCTTGTTGATAATAAGTTCCTTGACAGGGTTGTTTTCCAGAGTAAGACCTTTCATCTTTTTGAGCTGGCCCTCGGGGCACACAAAACCATCACCTTTTCCTTTAACGAAGTATTTTTCCAAGGAAGGGTGGTAAGGACGGAGATTGGGTTTGACATATGGCTCACTAGCCTTTCTCTTTTCTGCGGCTTCAATCCTATCGACCTCTTTGTCCTTGGGGGTCTTTCCAACATATCCCAGACCTTCCTTGTCTTTTTTTGGCTTTAATTCCTCAAACTTGTGGGTACCTTGCTGACGTCTACCCAGACCGAACCCCGAAATGTAGTTCATACGCCTCATCATCACCATAACTGGAGGGATCTTATCAAAGGAAGTTGTTAGGTCAATCGTGCAGATCTGGGCTTTTGGGCTCTCGATCCTGAAACCGCTCAACATCAAGTTGGCTTCATTGTGCTTAATTTCCATTACCGACCTTCCCTCATTCGGTGCCTTCGATGGTAACACTATCTCCATAAATGATGGTCAGCTTGCCGTCTTGGACGAACTTGACACACTGATGCAAGGTTGAAGCGACCCCATTAATCTGGTCCAACCACGACCTTCCTAGCAAAGCGGAGAAACTGACCAGAATGTCTATCACCTGAAACTCAACTACTAGGGGTTTCTTGCCGAACCACATAGTTAACGGTATCACACCCAAAACCTTCCTAGACGTGGAGTTACACACCTTTGTGGTCTGGTCGGATGGCTTCAAATCAGTGGCCTTAATATCCAATAGGCTCATCATTCTGGCAGGCAATACGTTCATGGCCGAGCCATTGTCTACCATTACGTGGGGAAGCCGGCGTCCATCTAACTGAACAGTGATGTGTAGAGACTCATTGTGATTGGTTCCATATTTTGGCAAATCCAATTCTGTAAAGGTGATGATATTTCCGTACTGGGCGGTACCTATTAATTGGCATGCTTCATCAGGGATGGAATTTACGGACACCATCATCTTAGATAGGGCTTCCTCCAACTTCAGCTTGTGAGGATAAGAAGAAGTCAAGAGAGACCAAAGAGAAATGTTGGCCTGGGTTCGCTTCAACTGTGCGAGGATTGGGTCGTTCCCCATTAAATCTTCTTCGACTACCTCCTTGGCGTACGGACTTTTACCAGCTCCATTTCCCAGAACAACTGCTTCTTTGTCTTTCCCTGATGATCCGGCAATATCAGTTCCCAACATTTTACCTGACCTGGTGAGCAAATTTACCTCAGCTTCTTGGTCCTTGTCGTGATCTGCACCAGTCGCATTTAATTCTGACCAACTCAACGTAGGTCCTTGTGTAGTGTACGGCCAAGCTGCTTGTCGCAATTGATTAACAGTGATTGTCGAGCTCGAATTTTCGGTGCGCTTAATCTCTTCCCAAGTGAGGGGAGTAGATTGAGAATTGGGGGAAGTGCTATCATGTTGGACATCGTTTGCTAGTTTCGCTGCGACCCGAATATCATCCCAAGACAACATATAGCAGAAATGAGTATTCAATTCATCATCAACATTGATTACATCATTGTTTGCGGGCACAATAGCCTCAAATTCACTCACACCCTCGTTGAGACTAGCCTCACCAAACTCTATGACATTGACAAACTCGATCATGTTGACCCTGTTGTTGTTGTTGGGAAGGGGATTGGTGACGACGTTCGGTTTCTCAATCTTGCGCTGGTCGATCAGACCCTGAACGATTTTCCTCAGTGCAAAACAGCTGTTGGTGGTATGGCCCAAATTCTGGTGGTACCGGCACTTCAAGTTATGATCCAACCCCGAGGTGTTAGGGGAAGGGTAGTTTTCCAAAGCTTGATCATTCCTGTCCTTACCAAACTGTCAAATACCTCTTCGAACGGCATCCCCAAATCATCATATTTCAGCCTCTGAGGCCGTCCTCCACCGCGGCCGGGTGACTGATTGTTCTCCCCTTGAATGTAGTTGACAGTGTTAGAGACTGCAGTTTCTTTGCCTTTCGAAGTAACGGGGCAGAGCTTGGAACTCGATAGCGGGGAGCTGGAGCATTACCAGGAACAGGAGTCGGAATGATGGAGTAGGTAGCATTCTCGCTTTTGGCCCCTTCACTCACCATTTCTCGCAGATTCGGGTAGTACCCCCGGCCGATGGCTTCCCTGACAGATGGCTTGACGCATAAAAGGAAGATGGACTTTTCGTTAGAGTGGGGGATTGGGTGAACCAACTCATTAAGCTTCTTGTTCCACCTCTTATAAAAGTCTGTTACGGACTCATCGTGCCTCTGGATGGTGCCGATCAAGTCACTACGAGTGGTGTACCACTCGACACTTCCTTTGTATTTATCCAAAAAAGCATCATTGATCTGGGACCACGTAGCCCTCGCTTTCAGTTTAAGGCCTAGGAACCATCTCAAAGGAGAGTCATCGAGGGACAAGTGAAAGTAAAGGGCTAGCATCTCCTCGGTGGCCCCTTTGGCACCCATTGACATGATGTAGCTGTTCATGTGAGTTTTAGGGCATATGGAGCCTTCAAAATTAGTTATGGGGGGCATCTTGAAGTTTTTCGGGAGGGCCTTGGAGTCCTTGAGCTCTACGGAGTTGACCATGCTGGACCCAAAAGTCATCTTGTGCAATTGTTCTTTCACATACTTCAGTTCTTCTTTCAAACTTGAAACCTCGGAAGATGGGGGTTGTCCTACAGTTGGAGCTACTGTCGAGGATGGCACTGGAAATTCTGGCGTGGACCTGATTGGTAAGGCAGCCGGAGGAAGACCAAAAGTGCTGGGTATGCTAACATTGCTATCCACTAAGCCAACTGGGCTGGGGATCCTGTTCCCGTACATGTCGTAACCATTAAATTGAACGTCGGGATTCCGGGGCCCAAGCTGCACTGACTGGCTTCCGATCTGACCATGGGCAGGGGACCTGATACTGATTCACGGAGCTGAATACGGGGTGGAACCGTACAGATGCTGGGTGAGAGGAGAACAAACCGTAGGCTGAGGGATGTTGCTTTGGAATTGGGGTTGTGGATATTGCGGGAGCTGATCCTGGCAAATCTGGTTTCCTGACATACGATACCCGCTCTGCTGCTGATTGGACTGATCATGAGGAGCAACAAACTGACCACCAAAAGCTGGGTTGGAAGGCTGGCCCGCGCTGTTATACGGACTTTGACCCTGAACCCCAAAGTGATTCTGAACATACCCGAACTGCTCTTGGTTGACACCACTAGGCTGCTGATTCTGCCCAATCTGATTCTGGGGATAAAACACAAACTGGTCCTGAGCACTGACCTTCGGGAAGGAGCTTGATTCGCCTCTTAGCCCGTATTCCCACTATATGTAGACACTGGGATGGGGGGAGGTCTTGACATATTCCCATGAGTCGGCATCGGAGAAGAGCTAGGCACACTATAGGAGATCGGTGGGGGCACATTGTGAAAGCCTTTCCTAGGTGAAGACGGGGAAAAAAAACCAGTGCCGGTGATAGTAACATCGGGCTCCTCCCTGATTTCTTCATACGACCCATCGGGGCGACGGATTATGGTGACGCCTTGCATGCGCATTGCTTTGACATAGCGAGCCCAACCGGCCTCCTCACGGGCACGAGAGGCTTTGAGGGCAGCACGGAGAGAAGCTTCCTGAGAGAAGTTAAAACCTGGGTGAGGGTTAACAAATGGACTTCCCGGGGATGTCATGTGAGGACCCCCGCCATAACCACTGCTAGGAGAGGCATTCAAAGCTACGTTCGATCCTACATTCTGACCCTGATCTGGCCCTACACCTTGACTGACATTCTGACTCTGAGATGGATCAACACCCGCATTCGGACCCAAACCCGCTGAAACTTGCGAATCTGCCATCTCTGAGACTGCTGGAAACGAATCCCTGACCGGAGAGAAACTGATTAATCGACCACCCGGAACTCTGACCCAATACTTGCTCGCTGAAAGGGGGAGAGAACGGCTTTAGGTAGGGGAGAGGATAGGCTTAGGACGAACTCATGCATATGCTCTTTTTGTTTTTTTTGTTTTTATATATATTTTTTTTATAAAAATGATTTTTATTAATCCTAGGAATGGTTAGAAAAGGGGGACACCTTCTTTTTCGCATTCTACGCTATTCCTGGATCAGTGGGTTCTATCACTACGTTTATAGACCCCCTGTATTCCACCTGTATTGCACCTCCGGGACGGACAATCCCGACAGAGGTCCTATAGGGCACGTGGAACCCACCAATCGAAAGGGAGAACGAACCTATGGGCATACAAGCCAAAACAAGTCAAACTCGAGATTTTCAAAACCAAGTCCAAGTCAATGTCTAGACTCGAGAGGAGAGAGGGTCGAAAGTACGTTTGAATGTACGAGACCACAATTTGTAGGAAAAATCCTGGAAAAGATTGGGCATGACCTCTCCTCTTTTCGAGTTGAAAACCTGGCATGGCCTCTCGTCGCTTCATGGCGAAATTTCGGCATAAACTCCCGTTAGTATATATCAAGAATTTGACATGATCTCGCGTTAGTACATGTCGAAAACGCGTCATGACCTCTTGCGAAGCCAAATCAAGAAATCTACACGTACCTACGCCGAGATATGTCAAGATCTTAACGTGTACTTAGGTTGAATTATGTCGTAATTCCGACATGAAGGGGGAAAGTATGCCAAGATTTTGGAGACGAAGTATGACTCGGACTTTGTGAGAAAATTTTGAAAACCGAGTTCGAAAAGTGTTTTGAAAAGTATTTAGGCCAAAAACCAACCGGTCACGGTATAAAGTGTGTCACGGACAAGTGTTGGCTGACTCCACAGGCTAGGAGGACTTCAGGCGCTCAAGCGTAAGCGAAACACGTCACTGTCCGCGATGCCGTCCGTACACTCCCAGGTTCTAACTCTATGTGCGGGTAGCGTGCGAGTAGTGTGAAGGTACTTTCTAGGAAAATATATTTTTTGCTTTTTTTTTTTTGTAAAAGATTTTTTGTTTTTTATGCAATATGCAAAAAAAAAAGGAAAAAAACAAGAGAACGAGTCCAAAACACGACAAAAGGGGACTGCCCCAAATGTCAAGATTACCAGCAGCTGTATTCCAGAATCATCCTGCCCTGTTCTGATAGCAAAAGGGAAGCCCTATCTCCCAAAAAATGCCACATACCAAAGCATATAGGCACAGAATCATGGCAAGGCACACAAGAGCACACAAAATGACACAATTCACACACAAGGAGAATGAAGAAATTGTCCAAGTTTATTTAAAGAAAGTTAGACCCTCTTAAGAAAAACTTTGTCCTTTTTCAAAAAAGAAGAAGAATGATATTGGTACGTGGGATTGTTAGACCACAATTTATCCCAAGCCCCGGATTAGGGAGCGATACAGAAGGTTAATGGTTTCCACCTATATACCAAGTATCTCCTTCATTTTTCATTTTTTTTTAAAAAAAAAGAACAAAGGTTTTTCAATGTCGTCCCCAGTGGAGTCGCCACTGAATGAACGGCCTCCGAAAATTAATTTTGTGAAATATGTGTCAATAAGCAAGGCATTCAAATTTGGAATTTCATTGATGGTATAGGGACTGGGTACAACTTGTGAGCCATGATAGGGGGCCACGCCCTTTACATATGCTGACTTGCATTACAAGGCAAGGGCTGGAGACAGTCTGCTCAGGAAGCTTGAGTGTCGTCCGACACAGGACTTCCTCAGAGAGGGATGTCGGACGACAGGAAGCTTCCTGGTCAGATTGCCTCTTACAATACCAAAACTGCTCTAGAATCTAGGACAAGATTATTTCAACTAGGAAGGAGCACTATTCAGGGTCTAGGCTCATTTTGGGGTTCATTGGAGTGAGCAAAGTCGAGATCAACTTTTAATGATACGGATGTCATATGACATGGGACACCCGAGAATGTCCATGTTCATATGGCAAACCGCCTCCATCAATTTATTGCACCCAAATAGAACTTAGACTCCCTAAGTAGTGGTAAATGAGCAAAAACTGCTTAGCAAGCTTTGGGTTACAAAAGGGGAATCAATTCTGATAGATCTGAAGTCCAAGAAAAGCTGTATAGACTTCTGGGAGCTCTATGTAATATGACATAGGTGTTGGGTTTTATGGGTCCATGCGCAGCGGAATTAAGCATAAAATTAACACAAAACCCAAGTCCTAAGATCCGTTCTATACGATTAAATTGAATTGCTATGAGATAGAATTTACCAACCTAAATTGCTTTCCGGTCTTGAGCTATCGAACGGATAATTATGTGATTCGTAATCACAAACTTTTGATCTTCAAATCTTCGAATCTTCAACTCCTTTGGATCTTCAGATTTGAACTCTAGGTCTTTGATTTGTTTGAACAAAACTAAGACCCTCTTTTGGTAATCCACACAAATATGAATGTCGAGAACAATTCTCGGGTTGGGAATTGCTAGATTCCTAAAACTTATGGAAGAATATTGAGAGTATTTTGTTATGATTTTCCCTTGAAAATTTTGGCCAGACCTTAGGGTTGACAGACCTCACATATTTATACTACTTTAGTGTAAATATGTTTCCTAATCGAATTAGGAGAACAGGCTGTCAAAACGCGTCTGTGGCTAGTTATGTCGCGTGACATAAGTAGCCAGTGGCTAGTTATGTCGCGTGACATAACTAGCCAGTGGCTAGTTATGTCGCATGACATAAGTTGCCAAATACAGAAACTCTTAATCATTCTTCCCTTGGTTCAACCAACTCATTCTATTTGTGTGTGACCCAATAGGATTGTATTATGTTGGCAATGAGTCCGATCATATCGACCCTCATAAGACATAAGCGGACTCTAGCAAGCCATTATGTCTACCCAAATAACACAACGTAAGAGTTCACGTTTCCAATGGTACACTTCCATTTTTCCCTTTGTCTCACGATGTTATATTGAACACAAGTCATGGTCCACGTCAACTTGTATTTGTTCAATGCTTTCTCGATCTTGAGTATAATGATAGTCCAATCATATTGGGGTGTGGCCACACGCTTTCATCATTATCACTCATCGAGGGGCCCAAGCAAAACATCTCTCTTTCGAGGGACAAATTCCATCTTGACTTATCATCCTTCCCATCATGAATCCGATCATGCCAAAGATAGCCTTTATAGATATCGTGTTTAAGATACCGTTTGACTAAAATCAAACATAACTTTTCATCACATGTAAGGTCATGATAATCTCAGGTCTAGGGACTAAATGAAGTGATCATATGAGATTTAATTATGACATTTGACCATGACATAAATCTCATACGGGTCAAGTCCAGTCACTTGTTCTCTAACAAGTACCCATAATTTCAATGTGCATCTCTATGCATATAATCATCATATGATTATCCATTGACAATTATACTAATTATTCTCTTAATAATTAGGGACGGAGATTATTACAATAAATATGCAAACTATATAATAATCAAATAATAAACATAAACGATAAAGATGATACATAACGGTTTTTTCAGTTAAACATAACTAAAGCCTAGGGCATTACACCAACAGTCTCCCACTTGTACTAGGCTCCATTTATGTATCGAATACTCATGGATCTAACATGCCCATCATGCTTCTGCCTATGCGAGGGTCTTTGTAAGTGAATCCCTTATGTCATCATCGGTTGATATTTTGTATATCTTAACGTCTTCTCATTCTTCATGAATTTCTCGAAGAACGTCTAAGTGAGTGTTTGGATCGCTGTTGTGACCTTGATTCCATTGTTTGCACAAGTGGCACCACTATTTGTCATAACAAAAGTTTCATCGATTAGTGATACTTGGAACATTTCCAAAACATTAATGAACTTTTGATCCAAACTGCCTTTTTTTAGCCTCATCATATGTTGCTAAAATTCGGCCTTAGTAGTAGAATAGGCTACAATTTTTGCTTGGAACTCTTCCAACAAAATCGCACCTCTAATAAGCATAAACACAAATTCTAATTGCGATTTTAAATTAACTTTGTTAGTTTGGAAGCTAGCACCTATGTAACCCTTACAACAAGATTAAACTTCCAATCTTTCAAATCCCAAGAACGTATCCTTAGTTCTTCTTAAGTACTTAAGGATCATCTTGACTGCCATCCAATGGTTCTCATCACAGGATCAGATTGGTATCGACTCATCATGCTCAAAGCATATGAGACGTTGGGTCTAGTACAAATTATGGCATACATGACAGATCCAAATGCCGAAGCATATGGAACTTCATTCATTCCCTTTTGCTCATCAATTGTCATAAGACAATGAGTATTGCTAAGAGAAGTACCATGATCCATTGACAAGCTACTCTTCTTAGACTCTTCTAAGAATCTTGTCAATGTGAACACTTTGACTCAAACCAATTTATCCTTCTAGATCTATCTTTATAGATCTTGATGCCAAGGATGTAAGCGGCTTCACCCATATCTTTCATTGAGAAACCTTTCCTTGACCAAGACTTAACAGTCTTAAGTGTCGGAACTTGTTTTTCCAATGAGTAAGATATCATTGTAATAAACAATAGAAATAATACCATGCTCCCACTGAATTTCATGCATACACAAGATTCATCTTTGTTCTTTGATGAAGTCAAACTCTTTGACCAATTCATCAAAACGAAGATTCCAATTCCTTGAAGCTTGCTTCAATCCATCTCATGTATCTTTGCAACATGCATACTTTATTAGAGTTTCTTGGATCGACAAACTATTCTGGTTGTGTACTCTACACATCCTTAATAATCTTTCCATTTAAAGAAAGTCGTTTGACATCCATTTGTCATATCACATAGTCACAATATGCGATAATGGCAATTGAAATTCTAACAGACTTCGACATTGTAACTGGCGAAAAAGGTTTCAACATAGTCAATACTATGAATTAACCTAAATCCCTTTGCTACAATTCTTAGTCATGAAAGTATACACCTTCACATCCATGTCGGTCTTTGAAGACCTACTTGCACCCTTTAGTTTTTACACTTTTAGGTAGCCCAATCAAGTTCCAAACTTGATTGTTAAACATGGATTGTAATTTGGATTCCATGGTTCCTAACCATTTATCCAAATTAGGAGAGGACATCGCTTCTTGATAGCAAGTAGGATCGTCATTCTCAATGACTTCCACTTCATCACTTTCCGCAACGAGAAATCACTATTTCTTGAGTTCGGATCGTAACCTATCCAATCTACGATGGACTTGTGCATCTTGAACCGGTTTCACAACTCCTTTGTGAACTTGGTTCTGTCTCTACTCTTGGTTCCATATTATTTTCGGGTTCTTGAACTTCTTTCAAGATTAATTTTACTCCCACTAGATTCTTTATTGAGAAACTATTTCTCAAGAAACAAATCGTGTAGAGCAACAAACATTTTGTTCTCTTTGTGATTGTAAAATCAATATCCGAAAATAACCTTGTCAGATTTGGTGCTAACTTATAAGAGACAAGTCTCTTTACATAAGATTCGCAACCCCAAATCTTCATGAAAGACAAACTAAGTTTTCTTCCATGCCACATCTCATGTGGGGTCTTAGGAACCGATTTAGTAGGGACTCGATTCAGTGTAACCGCATTATTTCTAATGCATATCCTCAAAAGGAAATAGGAAATAGGAAAGTCTGATTGACATATCATCGAACGAACCATGTCCTACAAGGTTCAATTCCTCCTTTCAGACACACCATTCATAGTGGTGTTCAGCGTGGAGTCAACTCTTGAAACAATTTCATAGTTTTGAGATGATTGTCAAACTCTTGGCTCAAATATTCATCACCTCGATCTAATCGAAGTACTTAACAGTTTTACCAAGTTGTTTTGTACTTCATCTTTGAAATGTTCAAAACACCTCAAACGATTCACCTTCGGACTTCATCAGATAGACATAGTCATATCTAGATAAGTCTTTAGTGAAATGTGATGAAATACCGAAGTCTTCCCCTAGCAATGCTACTTAACAGTCCATATACATCTTATGTATAATGACCAATAAGTCACTAGCCCTCCCACTACTCTTAGTGTAGGGTGGTTTGATCAATAATCACAATAAACAAGATCCACATTCCTCAAATGATTCATCGTCATATGAGTCTAAAAGTCCATGTTAATGGAGTTTAGATATATGTTTCTTATTTATCTGACCAAGCCGGCAATGCCATATGAACGCGTTGTTCATATTGTTCGGTTCAGAATTCCCATTTATATCATAGATATCTTCAATATTATTTTGTTTCTCATCGTCAAGGATATGAAGACCATTTAATGACATATGCATTACAATAAGGCATATTATTAAATAAATATAAAACTTCTTATTGAAAATAAGAAAATTATATCCTTCATCATCCATTTAAGAAACAGAAATAATACTCTTACTCAAATCCGGAACGTAGTCATACTTGTTCAAAACAAGTACTACTTCACAAGGCAAAGTGACTTCATAAGTCCCTTATGGCTAATGTTGCAAATCTTGCTCCATTCCCATGCTTAGGTTTAATTTACCTTATTTGAGTAGCTTTCTATTCTTTGTTCCTTGCACATTTAAACAAATTTGGGATCCAATCCTGTATCATATACCCAAGAACAAGAAGTCGAAAGGAAAATATCTATCATATAGATACTTGAAGTAGTAGCAATCATATTGCCCTTCTTCACCTTTTAGGCCTTCCTAATAAGCCTTGCAACTTTGCTTCCAATGACAATCTTATTGCAATGATAGCAAAATGCATCCTTTTGAGACACTTTGGGTTTAGCCTCTTCGGCTATGACAACATTTGTCCTAGGTTTAGCAACTTTTGCTTTACCTTCTTTTTCTTCCTTTATGAACCCTTTTATTGTGTCAACCATTAACACAATTTGCGGATTGCTCCTTCTTTCATCATATGAATTAAGAGCTTTCACCACGACATATATCTTTTGCCTAGTTCGCATTTGGAACATTTCCTTTGTGCGGTGTGCTAGAACAAAAGGCAGTTTCCATGTGTTCAAGGTTCTTCACAAGAGCCTTTAAACATGATGGCAATTAAAAGGCAAGCAATATTGTCAGAATCATCACTATGTTTCTAATGTTGCTTCCTTATTTGCCCTTTGCAACATTTGCAATGGGTTCAGTAGGAACGGATTCGTCAAGAACGTACACATTATGTATTGTTCCTTTCGAACTTTGTCCTTCATAAGGACGAATCGCAATTATCATTATGTAATGCTATTTCTACAACAAAATATACAAATTATATGAACGCATATCAATATCAACACATTTATCATTTAAGAGCAAATAATGTATTTTACAAATACTCCCACTAAATCATACACCTTCTAATGCTAATAAGCATAATATGCATTTAATGGGCTAAGATCCAACTTTAATTTAATCCCAAGTACGCTATGGCGCACCGCTCAAGATTAAACTAATTAGGTAGAAAACATCAATCATATCGTATATGACTCTTAGGGCTAAGATCCAACTTTAATTTAATCTCAAGTACGCTATGGCGCACCGCTCAAGATTAAACTAATTAGGTAGAAAACATCAATCATATCGTATATGACTCTTATGAGATTTATTTAAGACATCATATGTCTAAGCATATTTTAATCTCATCTTATGCCTTGGGTCCAAAACCATTTTGATAACCCAATTAAGTTCATCCACTTTAAACGTATAGGAACCACCATTTCCTCATCTTGCTCGCAAACGGAATAGAATCAAAGCACCTTGCTATGGCAAGCCCACCCAAAACTCTCCGAGTGGTCTCAAGTGTTTAAATCATGGATTGGCATAAAGAACTTAATAGTTAAATGAAGGTTCTTTAAGGTAGATTTATAAGCATATCAGTAAAGATAGTCATAATCATGCACCAGGTAAGTTCCCAGGAAGATAGGTGAGCCACAAAGACTACTTAAGTACCAACTCTTCCTTAGACAGAACTCTCCTAGTCATGCACAATTAGAAATCAACTCTGATTTGGCAACATAATCACTACCTTTTATAAACAATTAGTTTCCTTTTAAAATTTCGCATAATTATGACTTGTTTCCATAAACAATCATAAAATCCAAAATTTACAATGTCTAAATCTAAACATATTAGGAAACTATAAATCAATGTTTCAACTAAACATCTAATAAAATTCTTAACACTTAAGAACAATTAATTCATGCATCGCAACAATTAATAAAACACATTTGAATTAATTAAGCATGCATCATAAACAATGAATTAATCTAGCATAGTCCTATAAATTTTATTTCCAGAAATTTATAGCATCCAGATTAAGACATAAAACATCTCGATTGCAAACACAATCATAGATTAGCGTAAAATTAAACAAACCGATTCTCGCCTGATTTGGCTTATTATGTCGCGTGACATAACTAGCCGGTGGCTAGTTATGTCACGTGACATAACCGGCCGCATTACTGTATTTCCTCCTGTGGCCTACTATGTCGCACGACATAGGTAGCCAGTTCACAGGATTTCCAGATTTCAATCAATTCAGATTACATGCAATTAAATCATATAAAACAACCCTTTTACAGATTTAATTCAACATAATTCGAAAACGATTTTCACATTGTTTCACATAAACAATTAAAATTCTATCGCATACAAAAACATGCAACGAACATATAAACAATTTATATAATCATTCTAGCATGTTAATTCAAACTTAACCATACGAACGGGGCTCTGATACCACTGTTGGGTTTTATGGGTCCATGCGCAGCGGAATTAAGCATAAAATTAACACAAAACCCAAGTCCTAAGATCCGTTCTATACGATTAAATTGAATTGCTATGAGATAGAATTTACCAACCTAAATTGCTTTCCGATCTTGAGCTATCGAACGGATAATTATGTGATTCGTAATCACAAACTTTTGATCTTCAAATCTTCGAATCTTCAACTCCTTTGGATCTTCAGATTTGAACTCTAGGTCTTTGATTTGTTTGAACAAAACTAAGACCCTCTTTTGGTAATCCACACAAATATGAATGTCGAGAACAATTCTCGGGTTGGGAATTGCTAGATTCCTAAAACTTATGGAAGAATATTGAGTGTATTTTGTTATGATTTTCCCTTGAAAATTTCGGCCAGACCTTAGGATTGACAGACCTCACATATTTATACTACTTTAGTGTAAATATGTTTCCTAATCGAATTAGGAGAACAGGCTGTCAAAAACGCGTCTGTGGCTAGTTATGTCGCGTGACATAAGTAGCCAGTGGCTAGTTATGTCGCGTGACATAAGTTGCCAAATACAGAAACTCTCAATCATTCTTCCCTTGGTTCAACCAACTCATTCTATTTGTGTGTGACCCAATAGGATTGTATTATGTTGGCAATGAGTCCGATCATATCGACCCTCATAAGACATAAGCGGACTCTAGCAAGCCATTATGTCTACCCAAATAACACAACGTAAGAGTTCACGTTTCCAATGGTACACTTCCATTTTTCCCTTTGTCTCACGATGTTATATTGAACACAAGTCATGGTCCACGTCAACTTGTATTTGTTCAATGCTTTCTCGATCTTGAGTATAATGATAGTCCAATCATATTGGGGTGTGGCCACATGCTTTCATCATTATCACTCATCGAGGGGCCCAAGCAAAACATCTCTCTTTCGAGGGACAAATTCCATCTTGACTTATCATCCTTCCCATCATGAATCCGATCATGCCAAAGATAGCCTTTATAGATATCGTGTTTAAGATACCGTTTGACTAAAATCAAACATAACTTTTCATCACATGTAAGGTCATGATAATCTCAGGTCTAGGGACTAAATGAAGTGATCATATGAGATTTAATTATGACATTTGACCATGACATAAATCTCATACGGGTCAAGTCCAGTCACTTGTTCTCTAACAAGTACCCATAATTTCAATGTGCATCTCTATGCATATAATCATCATATGATTATCCATTGACAATTATACTAATTATTCTCTTAATAATTAGGGACGGAGATTATTACAATAAATATGCAAACTATATAATAATCAAATAATAAACATAAACGATAAAGATGATACATAACGGTTTTTCAGTTAAACATAACTAAAGCCTAGGGCATTACACCAACAACAGGACCTCTTGAGAGTCCTGTGTCATCCGACACAGGCAGCCTATTTCAGTACCCTTCAGTCAGATTGATTCCACGTGTCCCCAAAGCAAACCAAGCTATATTTATAAACTGAAAGCAGTACAATAGTAACACTACGTGAGTATTATGGGAGGATCACATGGCTTTAATGGCCAAATGTGATGAATCACATATCTATGGCCATTTTCATGTAGCCATCACCTCCTAACTCTATGGAAACTAAACAAAGATTCAAACTTTCATGGTGCTAATGTCACCAAATGTTCAGATCTGAGGTGGTGAGAAGTGAATATGGAAGATTCACCTCTCCACCACCTTTATCATGAAAAAACCCCAATATTTCACATAATATCAAAGCAAGTAAGCATGCAAGATGATATAGATGTATACAAGAGTTGATCAGAGAAAGAAAGTGGGTTTAGTGGCTACCTATTGTAGTTCACAAGGTAAAGACACCAATAGTATGGTGCTTACCCCTTCAACACACCAACAAGGAAGGTTTTCTTTGGATCTTGGCTTGGGTATGTGTGTGTATGAGGAGGGAGGTGAGTATGTGTATGAGAGAGAGAGTATGAGACTCTATTTTGACAGAGTTTCCCCTTTACTAAGATCCTCCCAGCCAGTCCTCTTAAATGATCAGCCATGCCTTGTATTTATAGGCAGGCTGATGGGAGACTCCATGTCGTCCGACAGAGGGAGTTAAACCGCCTTAGTGTCATCCTATGTCGGACGACAGCGTACAGCTTTGTGGCATAGTTGGGTCGAATGGCAGGCCCAATGGGTTGAGTGGATAATAATATAATTGGACTCAAATTGCTTTTTTAGCAAATACATGAGCCCAAAAATCAAGGAAAGTGGACCCAAAACATGAGTTCGGGTCGGGGTACTCACAGCTTCATCATTCAATTGCAATCTGTTGTCTGTTTCTCAGTTGCTTTGTGACTCATATAATTTTGTGCAATTTTCTGACAAACTTTGTGTAATACAGGACCGAACCTTGAAAACGTTGATTAGTGCGGGTGAACAAAGCGAGGGGCTATACTACTCGAGGAAGTCTACCGAATCACGAGTCTGCAGTGCTAAGGAATTTGCAAAGCATGAGTTATGGCATATGAGGTTGTGACATTCATCAAGTAAATTAGTTAGTTTACTTCATTTTGTTAGTCAGAATAGTGCTAATAAAGATGTTTGTGAAATTTATTGCAAAGCCAAACAAACTAGAGATAAGTTTTTGCCTAGTAAGAGCAATTCTGAAGGGATTTTTGATTTAATTCATGTTGATCTTTGGGTGATTATCGGACACCTGCTTTGTGTGGAGTAACTTATTTTTTTAACTATTATAGATGACTGCTCTCGAGCTGTGTGGGTATATTTGATAAACTCAAAAAGTGATGCGCCTCACAATTTGAAAAATTATCTTGCCATGGTTGAGCACCAGTTTAAAAAACATGTCAAATTGGTAGTGATAATGGGAAAGAATTCACATGTTTTGAAAAATACTTTGCTAAAAACGGAATTATGTTTCATACCATGTGTATTCGCACTTCACAACAAAATGGGAGAGTAGAAAGAAAGCACCGTCACATTTTGAACGTAGCACGGGCCTTACGATTTCAGGCTGGATTGCCAATTAGATTTTGAGGTGAGTGTGTTTTGACGGACATGTATTTGATTAATCGAACTCCTTCAAAATTTTTGCATGGGAAAACTCCATATGAAATCATTTTTGGCAGAATATCCGCTTATAAACACATTAGGGTTTTTGGTTCTCTTTTTTATGCCCATTATTCACGTCGTAATAATATAAATTTGCTAGTTGAAAGTGTGTTTTCTTGGGTTACCCTTTTGGCAATAAATGATGGTTATTGTATGAACTTGAGGAAGACAAAACACTTGTCTCCCGTGATGTTGTTTGTGTAGAATCCAAATTCCCCTTAATTGGTTAAAGTGAGAGTCCAAACGAAGAAGTTATTGGTCATGACTCCATTTTTTATAATAATCCTGATGAGACGGTTATTGAGGATACCGGTGCTTTTGAACGAGGCACAAAAGTTGAAATTCCCGTTGAAGCGCCCTTTGTAAACGATGACCACACTGATGTGGCGCCCCTTGAGCGTGATGGGGAACCCCTTGAGCATGATGGGGTGCCTGTAACCTCAATAGAGGTGCCTAACACAGAATCTGTTCCAAGGGAAGCACCTGCACCTACTATAGAGGAAGCATCTGATGATTTGGGTAGAGGAAAATGGACAAAGGTTCCCACCTCACAGTATACAAGCACCGAGTATGATTTAAGCACATCTCATACACACACTATACGAGCTAACCCCTCGTCCAGTTCACTCTCTCCAAACAAGTCTTCAGGTACTAGATATCCTTTATCACATTTTGTCAATTGTACTAAATTCTCTTTTACACATCGTTGTTTTCTGGCCGCAATTGATACAGGTGTTGAGCCTAGAAACTTTACAGAGGTTGTACAGTTAGAAGAGTAGAGGGCAGTCATGAACAATGAGCTTGAAGATATAGATCTAAATGGGACATGGGATTTGGTGGATGCTTCTATTGGTAAGAAGGTTATTGGGAACAAATGGGTGTATAAAATCAAATATAAGGCGGATGGAACGATACATGGCATGATCGGTGATTTTGGGTAACCGTCAAGTGGAAGTCATATACTATACATAAACCTTTGCTCTAACGGTCAAAATGGTTACATTACGAGTGTTCCTAACTATTGTCGCTGCCCGTGGTTGGGAACTTCATAAAATGGATGTTCACAACGCCTTCTTACATGGAGATCGAATGAGGAGGCATATATGAAGCTTCCCTTGGGGTATTAACCCCATATGTATGGCAAACTATGTAAGCTACGAAAGTACTTGTATGGGCTTCATCAGGCGCCTCGTTACTGGTTTGCAAAGTTATCTGCTACATTGAAAAAGTACGGTTTTGTTCAATCGTACTCATACTATTCGCTCTTTTCTTATCAGAAGAACGGCATCGACATAAATATCTTGGTTTACGTTGACGATTTGGTCATTGGGGGCAATGATTCCGCTGCCATTACTGACTTTAAAGATTATTTCTGGGTTGTTTCAAAATGAAAGATCTTGGGCGCTTGAAGTATTTCTTGGGGCAATGATATTCTCTCTGAAACTGTTCTTCTTGGTGAACGTCTGGTGAATAATCCTATAGAGCAGAATCATCGGTTAGCCTTAACAGATGACAATCGCTTGTCTGACCCCGAACACTATCATCGTCTGGTTGGATGTTTAATTTATCTCACCATCACAAGATCAAAGCTCTCTTAGTGTATTCATATCCTTGCACAGTTTATGAAAATACCCAAGCTTGCTCATTTGCATGTAACTTTACGAGTAGTTCACTATCTTAAGGGACATCCTAGCCAGGGGGTTCTATTACGCCCCGACTAGGATCTTCGACCATATATCTACTGTGACTCTGACTGGGCAGCTACCCTATTACTCGTCGCTCCATAACGGTGTACTTTGTGTTATTGGGTAGTTCTCTTGTGTCATGGAAGACTAAAAGGCAAACTAACATTGCTCGCTATTCAGCCGAAGCTGAGTATCGCTCTATGGCATGTGCGACGTGTGAACTTACACATATGTGTGGTCTCTTGTTATCCTTTGGGTTTACTCTCTCATCTCCTATGACTCTCTTGTGTGATAGTCAGCCATCTATTCACATCGCACAAAATCTAGTTTTTCATGAGCGCACTAACATATCGAGTTTGATTGTCACCTTGTTCGTGACGCCATTCAGTCTGGCCTCATCTCTACGAAATATGTTCACACTTCTGCTTAGTTAGCAGACGTATTTACGAAAGCGATTGGGACTCGACAATTCACTATCTTACTTGGCAAGTTGGGCATTTGTGACATTCACGCTCCAACTTGAGGGGGGGTGTTCGAGGAGCGCCCTAGGCGCTGGTGGAGTGCCCTAGAGGAAGAGCCATGGAGGTAAAGGTGGCCAAAAACCGAACTGGACCGGCTAACCGGCCGGTTTTCAACCGGTCAAAACTGCTCAACGTGGTTGAACCGAAACCGTTTAATCGAAACCGGATTTTTGGAGGTTCGGTTACGGTTGGGAGGTTAGGGAACCGGTCAACCGCCGGTTAACTCCAGTTAAAACCGCCGGTTAAACCGCCGATTTAACAGGAAGAAATGTATGTTTTACTAAGTTTACTTATTTGTTCATAATATACTTCGTATCATAATAAAATTATTTTTTAATATTTAAAAGTAATGTAATATTAATTATGAGACGGAGAAAATAATAAAGTGAGAGGAGAGAGTCAGGAGACAACTAAAATGGAGTTTACATAAATAAAATGGGAGTGTTGACCGGTTGATTGGATGATTGACCGGCTGATGGAGTGTTGACCGGTTGATTGGATGATTGACCGGCTGGGCATTGTTTTGACAATTAAAAAAAATATATTAAAAATGGTTAACCGACAAACCGGTCTAACCGATAAATTAAAAAACCGTAACCGGCTAAGGCGCTTAACCGGTTCGGTTTCGATTGGGAAATTTGAAGGTTGGAACCGCCGGTTCGGTAACCGTGAACCGCCGGTTAACCGAACCGGCCACGTCTACATGGAGGTACCTGGAACAACCAAGGAGGCGATAGGAACTCTGGGAGCTTCGGATGAGCAAGCGCGTTGGGATGAGCAAGGGCGCGCTGGGATGAGCAAAGGCGCTAGGGGCGGTCGACCAAAGGAGAGCACTCCAGAGATTGGCATGGTCTCGCGTATATCTCGGTCTCTTTGTACATATTTTATACTTATTTATGTATATCAAGTAGTTAGCGTAATTGTAAGTAGTGTATATCAAGTAGTTAGCGTAATTGTATATATTGATTTGTATCAAGATTGGATCAAGATTTTATCAAGATCTTTAGCTTGTATATAAATCCGTTGAAAGCATTGGAATAGATAGAGAAAATTCTACCCTCTCCCACTCTTGATTTCTAACTGTAGCACTGTTTTTATTTCTAAACTTGATAAAAATGGGAAAATGAGATGAAACTGTTGGAAATTTTGGTGGACTCTTGCAATCACGGGAAAATATAAACACAAACAAAAGAAATAATTATAAGAGATAATATACACAACGCCACAAAGATTTGGTTATCTAGTTCTTTTAACAAATCAATTACGTCTGGGGACGTTATACTCAAATACTAGTAAAAAGTCCGTGCTACGCACGGGTTCAGTAACTCTGAGTTACTGAAAATTATTATTTCCTTCAAACAAAAAAGAAAATAGATAGATAAAAAACAACTATGAACACTTACTAAAAAGGAAAAAAATAATTTATTTTCTTCAAAATTTCAATAAAAATAGATAGATAAAAAACAATCATGAACACTTATAATTAAATAAATAAACAAATATGAACACTTAAAATTAAATAAGTAAAAAGAACAATTATATCAAAACAAATATTAGATTCATTGAGTAGTCATGTAAAGAAAATTAAAAGAAATAACAATAAAAACAAACTAACAAAAAGAAAAACTAAATCAAAAATCATAATCAAGTAAAAGGAACAATTATATCAAAACAAATATGAACACTTACAATTAAATATATAAACTAAGTAAATAACAAAAAATTATAGAAAATAAAAAGTATAGTTTTTCACAAATCGTTATAAAAAAATAAATAAATAAATAAAATTAAAACAAATACAAAAACTTTCTAACAATACAAAAACTAAAATTAATTAAAAAATAAACATTTCTTCATGAAAAATAAATATAAATAGTACTAATTTAAGAAAGGAAAACTAAAGAAAAATACATTTTTTACAAATTGATATAAAAATAGATAAAGACAACAAAAAAAACAAAAAATATGAAAAATTGTGAAAAATCTTGTTAAGGAAATAACAAACAGAAAATTAAAATCTAATGAAAAATTAAAGCTCTTAACAATTTATAATCAAAATAAATAAAACCAATAAACAGAATAAAAATTGAACATACCAAAAGTGTCGAGTTGGGCCGAGCAAGTAAAGCCCTGTCACCATCACCAGTGGCCTGCGTATTCTCAATAAACCTGGATCCAACATCCTAAGGCCCAAGGCCCAGCAGCAGGGTACGTCAACCTAAGCTCACAGTCCGGCCTCCAAGGTCCCGATCTAGCTTGGTCCGACTCTACAAACCCTTGCATTACTTCAGGTACGATCCATGATCTACTCGACAGTCAGGTCGATCATTCCTCAAACGGCGACCTCGACCTAATCCACAAGTGTCGACTTGACACTTCCAGGCACATTTGGTTGAACTGTTCTCATAATCACATCCCTACAAATCAGGAGCCGTTAGAGACACGTTCCCATGACCAGTAACTGCCGCTGAAATCTCGGAGCACATGTCGCCCCCCCAAAAATACAACCACCATTGTCTATAAATACATCATCACTACCAAACGGTAAAAGGTAACCGCAATTTTGCTATTTGAATATACTTTTGTTCAATACATTTCGCTCTCCCATCATCAAATACTTACTCTCACGCCTGAGGGTCTAAGCCGGAGACACATCCGGCTAGTCGTGGATTCTGATTTCAGGTCAAGGAGCCAGATGATCAGTCCTGCCACGTGGAGGAAGATTGATAAGCACTTTTCTTGCGGCATCAGTTTGGTTCCATTGCCGGGAACCGTGCTTAAGCTTGACCTCGAAACTTTTCTCAACCTACAACAATGGTAACCCCAGACGGGCATGTCTCAGATGCTTCTGAAGAATTCAATGAAGTGAATGTCAACACCAACGCAGATACCAATGCAAATGCTGAAAACACGAATCTACCTCCTCCTCCACCAAATCGCCCTCATGGTAGAGCAACACGCTCTACCAGTGTTGTTGATGGCAGGGGATTGCCAGATACAAGAAGAGGGAAAAGACACATGGAGGGACAAGGAGCTCCACCTCCTCCTAAGCGTCCAACTGCTCACGTGAATGTTGGAAATAGGGCAGGTCCCTCATCCAACCCATTGAGTAGAAAGGAAATGCTATTGGAACGAGCCCAGATTCTGGCCGAGTTACTGGCTATAGAGGAGGCTTAGAAGGCAGACATACGTTCAGAAAGGGTGGCTCCCTCTCAAGTCTCCAACAGGCAGCAGGCCAGGAGTGCTAGGCCTAATGAGGGTATGGGACAGAACGGTGAGGACAGGATAGTTCAACGACCTCCAACTTTTGTTCATGTGCCGAGTAATAACCTAAGGGCTAGCCTCACCAGGAATAGGGAGCAGGAGGCTCTATCAGATTTGAGGACGCGTCTAGAGGCCAATAGAAGCCGACGTGGTTCCCCTGCCCGGACACAAAGATCAGGATCTCATAGGGACAGAATGGGCGCAGGTCGCCTATAAGAGAAGAAAGGCGCAGGTCGCCACTTGGATATAATAGGCGCAGGTCGCCATCCAGGGATGAAAGGCGCAGGTCGCCCCAAAGGAATGACAGGCATAGGTCTCCAGTTCGATCAGAGAGGGCTCATTCTCATCGAGACAGGAGGAGTAGGCAGGTAACTCCCCCCAGGAGCGAAGGTTAAAGGTCGAATGCCGTTCCCCCTGCAGGAGATGACAGACCCGACGCTAGGGAATGTTTGTTGATGAAAAAGAAGTTCGAACAATGGGAGGAGGAGAAGAAAAAGGACACTGAAAAGGTTGAACGAATCGACTTTGCTCTTCAACCTTTGTCCAAGGAACTGAGAGGCAGTCGACCTCCTGTTAGATTTAGGTTGCCCCTTCTGGAGAAGTATTCAGGGTTAACCAACGCAAAAAGTCATATAGCACATCTGGAAGCCACAATGTGCTTTGTCGCCAATGAGGACGACAATATGTGCAAAGCTCTCATAAGCACACTCACGGGGGCAGCCTTAACTTGGTTCAATGGTTTGGCTGCTGGTAGCATCTCCACCTGGACGTGTTTCCGGACAAAGTTCTTAGATCGCTTCTCAACTGCAGGAGCTCGAAAAATGACAGTGACCGATCTAAATAACTTGGTGCAGGCCAAAAATGAAAGCTCAATGAGCTACTTCACCAAGTTCAAGGAGATGGTTGATAAGATCGAGGAGAATCTCACCGACAGGGAGGTGATCAATTGCTTCCGGAATGGTATTTCCTCGGCAGACATGGATTACGAACTGACGGTGCGTACAGTTACTACTCGACAGGAGTTGTTCGAGAAAGTTTATAACGTGGCACTAGCGGAGGAGAGAAAGGAAAAGCAGAATGGGAAAGGTCCCAAGGTTGAGGTCGCTGATGATAAGAAAGACTCCAACAAAAATGGAGGAAACAATAAAAATGGAAAGAACAGGACCAGGGCGACAGAGAAGGTGCCCGAGGCTTTCACTCCCCTAACGGTGAGTCGAACTGAAATCATGAATGCGGTCGAGCTGGCCCCACCTGCCCCCATGAACCCAGGCAACAAGTTCAGGAGAGACAATAGCAAGTACTGCGATTACCACAAAGACACAGGTCATCTCACAGAGGATTGCTTGGGATTGAAGCGTATCATCCAGAGAATGGTCGACCAGGGAAGGCTCGATGCATATGTTAAAAGGCCTCAAGCTGGTGGGGGCGAGCAACCAGCAGGTGGACAGCAGGGACCAAGGCAACCTAGATTGAACTTGGGGGTCATCACAGAGCAGGCTAGCAACACAGCCATCAAGCACAAAATTTTTCAGCTCAACAAAGCCCCACATGTGCCTCCAAGGAGAGATGTCAGGGATGAGGTGATCAGCTTCTACCCCCACGAGCTGGCAACTAATATGGCGGCTAGGGAGCAAGTTCTCGTCATCCCAGGTCTCATAGACGGATGTACGACGAGCAGACTCTTAGTCGACACGGGGGCCTGCAAAGATATTTTGTTCTACAAGACTTTCCAAGAGATGGGTCTTAATGATGAGCAGCTCGAGAGATATGATGGTAGATTGGAGGGCTTCACCAATCATCGGGTCGATGCCAAAGGCCAGATTGAGCTTGAAGTCGACCTAGGGCAACACCCCCACAGGGTCGTATCGAAGGTACAATTTATTGTAATAAATGTGAACAGTGACTATGCTGCCATACTTGGTATTCCAGGTCAGGTCGCGCTTGGAATGGTGGCATCAATCCCTCACCAAAGGGTCAAGTTTCCTACACCTGCTGGAGTAGGCTGCGTACAAGGAACAACTCGAGCCTACCTGGATCATGTTCTCAGAGAAAGAAAGAAAAGGGAGTTAGAAATTGAGACTGCAGATGGTTACTTAAAGCTGTCCCAATCAGTCAACAAAACTACTCGACTGTCAACAATCACCAATGTGGAGAAGTCGACCTATCGCTCCAATGACGATGTCATGGTTGAGTCGACACGTCACTCTGAAACCACAGCGGTCGATCCAGATGTAGTTATGGTCGACCAAGTCCTCATAGGCGACCTATGCCTCCAGGTCAACAATAACTCGGGGGCCACCACTGATGAGGTCGCAGATAAACTAGATGATATGATAGCTGAAGAAGCTCCACACCTGGGGGCCGAGGAGAGACAAAAGGTTAGGGAGATCATCATTGAGACCCTGCAGTTCAGAGAGGGTCTAGAGCTGGAGGCTGTGGACGAGCTAGAATCAGTAGTCACCAACCCTTCCTACCCCGACCAAAAAATACAAATTGGAAAGCAGCTATCAGACGAAGATCGAGCAGAGATCATCGAGCTGTTGAAAGAAAGTAATGATGTCTTCGCATGGCGAGTAGAGGACATGAGGGGAATCAAGGAAGAAGTCGCCGTTCACAGGCTCGAGGTCAACTTGACTATAAAGCACCCAGAAATTGAGAAGCTTTGCTCGTGACAAGGAAGAGGCCATAAAAGTTGAGGTACAAAAACTTTTGAGTGCAGGTATAATTAAAGAGGCCACTCATACAACCTGGTTGGCCAATGTGGTCATGGTGAAGAAAGCTAATGGCAAATGGAGAATGTACGTCGACTTCACCACTCTAAACCTTGCTTGCCCAAAGGACAATTATCCTCTCCCTATAATCGACAAACTTGTTGATTCCATTGCTGGTCATTCTACTCTCAGTTTCCTAGATGCTTACTCGGGGTACCACCAGATAAAGATGCATAAGGATGACATTGTGAAAACAGCTTTCCAAGCAGCTGGAGGCATCTACTGCTATAACATGATGCCATTTGGATTGAAGAATGCAGGGGCGACTTATCAACGCACTAGCCTAAGCTCGTGTCCAAGGCCACGTTTTTTGTTTTGTTTTTTTTTTTTTTAATTTTTTTTTAAATTTAATTTATTTTTTTTTAAATATGCCCGTGTCCAAGGCCACATTTTTTTAAAACTATTTTTTTTTTAATTAAAAAAAAAAAAATTTTTTTAAGGGCAAAATGAGAAAGGGAGTGAATAGTGAGGGCAAAATGGTCTTTTCCGTGAATGGAACTATTCACACCACTGTTGAAAACAATGGTGTGATTTATAATATAGATGGTGAACAAGGTCTTTGCCTCACAAATTGGCCGAAACATGGAGGCCTACGTCGACGATATGGTCATCAAAACAAAGGCTGGACGTCACGTGGTCGACCTAAAGGAAACGTTCGCCAATTTGAGAGCAAACGACATGAAGCTCAACCCTAGCAAGTGTGTCTTTGGAGTAGCAGCTGGCAAGTTCCTTGGATTCATGGTGTCCCAGAGGGGTATAAAGGCTAACCCAGAGAAGATCAAGTCTCTAGTCGAGATGAAGGAGCCTACAAGTATAAAGGAGATGCAGCGACTTAATGGCAGGGTGGCAGCCCTAGGTCGCTTTATATCTAAGTCGGCTGAAAGGTCTCTCCCCTTCTTCAAATCATTGAGGGGGACGAAAAACTTTGAGTGGACGGCCGAATGTCATTCTTCATTCCAACAACTCAAAGAATACCTTGCTACTCCTCCACTATTGAGCAGCCCGACTACTGGTGAAACCTTATTTGTGTATCTGTCTGTGGGAGACAAATCGGTTGCAGCGGTCTTGGTTAGAGAAGAGGAAGGCCATCAAAAGCCAGTGTACTACGTCAGCAAGTCCCTATCAGACGTAGAAGGCAGATACTACAACGCAGAAAAGGTCGCGTATGCCTTAGTCGTGGCTTCAAGGAAGCTGCGAGCTTATTTCCTGGCTCACCCTATTGTCGTGCTTACGAATGCCCCCTTGAGAAAAATATTACACAAGCCAGAAAGTTCAGGTCGTCTACTCAACTGGTCAATTGCCCTCACGGAATTTGACATCGAGTATCGACCTCGAAAGGTATTGAAGGCTCAAGCTCTAATAGATTTCTTGGTTGAACTTACGTTCACCAAGGAGGACAGCGAGCAGCGAACTCAAAAGGGGAAAACCAAAGGGAAAGAGCCAGAGTCCCAGCCCGCCATTACTCTACCCGATGATTGCTGGAAGGTCTACTCGGATGGGTCAGCTACAAAAAATGTCAGTGGAGCTGGAATTGTTTTGATCGAGCCTGAGTCTGGGACAGTATATGAAGAATCACTAAGGTTTAAGTTCGATGCATCCAACAATCAGGCGGAGTATGAAGCTCTGGTAGCTACCATAGAGTACGCTAAGTGCTTTGGTGCGACTAAAATAATGGCATACTGTGATTCTCAACTGATAGTCAACCAGGTTAGAGGCGAGTACGAGGTACTTAATTCCATTCTGATCAAATACTGTGACCTGGTGAAAGAGTTGACAAAAGACTTAGAATTCTGGGAGATCCAAAGGATTGGTCGAGAGGAAAATGAGTTAGCTGACTTACTCTCAAAGTTAGCTATATCAGACGAGCCACATGAAGAGCCCATCTCTTACCTTGAAAGCCCAGCTTATGAAAGGGTCAAAATTCAATGCATAGAAGATCCCTCGAGAAATTGAATTTATGAGAAGTTCTGGATTGAAGAAATGAAGGCATACCTAGAAAGTGGCGAGCTGCCTAATGACGAGAAGAATGCTCGAACTGTCAAAAAGAAAGCTCCGAGGTACGTCATTCAAGGAGGTGAGCTATTCAGGAGATCCTACACTCGACCACTATTGAAGTGTATCCACCCTCAAGAGATCACTACGCTGATGCATGAAGTACACAGTGGGATTTGTGGTGGACACCCGGGGGCCAGGACTCTAGCCGACAAGTTGATCACTTTGGGGTACTACTGGCCACACATGAGAGCAGACACCCATGACTTTGTGCAGCAGTGTGACCAATGCCAAAGGTTTGCCAACCTACCCCATCTGCCTACGACTGAGCAAACCCCCGTAATTGCAGCTTGGCCATTCGACATGTGGGGCGTCGACTTAATTGGACCCTTCCCTCCCGCCCGGGGAAATTGCAAGTATGTGATCGTCGCCATAGATTATTTCACCAAGTGGGTTGAAGCAAAGCCACTAGCTCGCATCACAGAGGAAAATGCCATTAACTTCATCCACGACTTCATCTGGTGTCGATTTGGATTTCCTAGAGCTATAGTGTCTGACAACGGCCTGCAGTTCTCCAGAGCCTTCGAAACAGAGATGAATCGGGTAGGAATCAAACATTGGCAATCTTCTGTCGCCTATCCTCAAGGAAATGGGCAAGCTGAAGCAGCGAATAAACTGGTTCTATCTGCACTTAAGACAGGTCTCGTAGGTCGATGCAATAACTGGTTGGACGAACTCCCCCTTGCTCTTTGGGCAGTTCGCACAACCATTCGGGGGCCTACGGGGGAAACCCCATTCGCTCTCACATATGGATCAGAGGCCATGGCACCCGCCGAGCCTCGCATTTCCTACTGCTAGAGTAACATTCTTCGACCAGGAGCAGAACAACATCAATAGATTGATCGACCTGGATTTAGTCGACGAGAAGCGAGATACAGCTTACCTGCGAATGGTCAACTACAAGCAAAGAACCAAGAGTTACCACGACAAGAAAGTGAAAACAAGATCATTCCAAGTGGGCGACTACGTACTAAGGAAGATCGAGGCAACAGGAAGGAGAACCCAACAGAAGAAGCTATCTCCTAACTGGGAAGGTCCCTATGTGGTTACTCAAGTTTTCAAAGAGGGTACTTACATGATCGCTTACCCAGAGGGCGAGGAATTGAAGCATCCATGGTACGCTACTCACCTCATCAAGTACTACTTCTGAAAGTTCAGGTCTACTACTCAGTTCAGGGTTGAGGCAATTCCCAAGATTGAAATTTGTCATAGTTCTAGCTTTCCATTGATGTAAATGTTTCCCTACTTCAATAAAAAGCGCAGTTTATTCGACCAAACATTTTGTTACAACTAACCCCAACAAGCTCGACTCTTAGTCAGCTTCGTTCTAACGAGCTCAATTCTTATTCAGCTCCGTTCCATTAACAAAGCTCGACTCTTAGTCGGCTTAATTTTAGCAAGCTCGATTCTCAATCAGCTTTGTCTACTTAACAAGTCCGACTCTTAGTCGACTTCGTTCTAACAAACTCGACTCTTAGTCAGTATGTTCTAATTAGCTCGATTCCCAATCAGCTTACTCCTAAAAACAAGTCCGATCTAGGATCGACTTCGTTCTAATTAGCTCGACCCTTGGTCAGCTTCAATAGTTTGAGCAGGTTCGACTCATAGTCGATCTCGTTCACGAAAAGTTAAACAAGTCTGAGGTCGACTAAATCAGCAAAAATCAAGCCGCCTCTAAGCTTAAGATGTCTCATTCATCCTATCCTATCTAGCTCGACACCTACATGCTAACTCAAAAGCATAAAACATACAAGGGTATGGAGTCGACTACGATTAGATATAAACAAGTCTCCCAAAAGCGGGCTAAGACTTGCACAAAATAAACATACATGTTTCTATGCCTCCCAAAAACTGGGTCAAGGCATTAAGATAATTTCAGAACAAAAAAGCAAAATATTGTTTGGGACTTGTTCATTACAATTCAACCAAATAACTCAAGAGTCCAGGCCAGCATCGGTTTGGTCGTCAGTAGAAGCTCGACCTTCCCCATCATATCCTTGTTGCTGAGGGCCCAGAGGTTTACCAGATTCAGAGTATACCTGCTGCTCAGGTTCTTCTTCCATGGTGGCAGCGTCCTCAAGTTCTTGCAAAACAACATCAAAATTTCTCTCGACAATTGGAGGAGCTTCCCATTTCTCACATCCATCCTCTTGGTCTTCCTGGGCGATGAAGGCCAAATCGTTCTCAAGAGAGGGAACAAGTGAGTGTCCACCACGGGCCGTCATGTCGTATTGGGCTTCAGAGAACCAACGAGCTAACTGCTCGAGGGTGACTTCAGCAGTTGGATCCACCAAGGCCCGACGCGCCATGTGACGTTTACCCACCTCCAGAAAGTCCTGTGCCTTGGCTACAACAGTATTATAATACTCATCTCCCTCTTTGAATTTATCAACGGCAGCTCTAGCAGCATTTTCAGCAGCGGTCTGGATGTCTCCTTGCCATTTCACTCGCTGTGATGAATGTGCATCCGAAAATTTTCCCATTTTTTGTTTAAAAGAAAATCAACGAAAACGGAGTCGCCACGCCATTTTAATTTTGAGGGCCAAAACTTTGAAAAAATCCCGAGATCAGAGATTTAGGTTCGGAGGTCATGTTACGCGTCGGGAAGGACGTTAGTGTGCACCCGACGCGCCTCGTAAAACGAGTCTTCCAAGCTGAAAATCATTTGTGGGTGGGTGTGTGTGTGTGTTTTGGCCAAAATAAGTTGAAACTCAGAAAAGTAAAAATTGGGATATCTTTTTAAGACTTTAAACTGATCCCATGATTTTTTGGAAGATTTTTGGATTGAGATTTGGTACTCAAAAGACCTTTTGAAGTTGAGAGCCATTTCTGCCAGAATGAAAAAGGCAGTGGACCTTTGATTTTGAAATGGATTCAAGGGTCTTAAAACTTCATAATCTGGATAAACTCAGAGAATGAAAGTTGTTCTAGACACTTTAAATAAAGTTTGTACGAAGGAATTTTCCATTTTGGAGAAGATTTGAGGGGTCAAAACCTTCTGGAAACCTCAGATATGAGATCTGGATTCCCAGAAGCTGATGAACTAGCCTCTGAAAGAAAATTTGAAAAGAGGAGTTTTACTCACCCAAAAAGTAAAGTAAAAATATGTCTGGAAATCTCTGGATGTTGGCTACAAAAAGTATTTTGTAGTCAACACCAAATTCCAAGTTCATCTGTGTCCAAAAATTAAGACCATGGACTGAGGTCTGAGAAAATTGCTACTGGACAGCAACTTCTCAAGAAGGAGAATATGATTTTAAAGGGGGTTTTGCATCCATGCTTGTCCCCATTTCCCTAGGTTTTGGTTAGTGATCACTAGACATTTTAGTGGTGAATCAACTATACCAAACCATCCTTGGGGTACATTAGGACTAAGCATTTCATTTGCTTGGGAAGGGGATTTTTATCCTTTGAAAATGAGATTTTATGCTTGAAAATGGTTTTTAGGGTTTTGAAAATGAGTTTTCTTTGAAGAAAGTAAGAAAACTTGAAAATAATTTTGATCTTTGTAGAAGATCATCCATGGAGATGGTCTTCCATGGTGATCTTCTTAGATCTAGAGCAAGAAGATGAAAGAACTACATTTTGTAGTTTGAAGATGCATGCATGGATGAGATTTAGGGTTAGGAAGAGGAGGGTTTACCAATCTTCCTTGTGTTCTTGAGTGTTTGGCTTGAGTGTATGAGTGTTTAGGGCTTTAATATGAGAGTGAGTGGATGAGTATGAGTTGGGAAAGATTGGAGAGAAAATGGTGACAATTCAAGTGAATTCTCACCGTTTTCTCTCTATATTTCGCCGTGAGGTTCGGTGCAAAATGTGTTGTTCCTTCTTATTTTTGTGACTCGGAGGGCTCAATTTATAGCCCTCTGAAAATTGCAAAGATGTCCGCGCGGATGGGGTTGCTTGGCGTGCACCGTTCATTAAATGCAGCTCCGCCTTTGGACAAGAAGAATATTTCTTTTCAAAATTCAAATTAATGTACGCTTTTTGTGTTTCCACCATTGCCATTTTTGGTTTTCTTTCTTTTGTTTTGCTTTTTGAGATTCTTTTTGAGGTTTAACCTTAAATAACAATGCCCATTTTGCCCTCACTTTGTTAGAAATGTTAGGATTGTTAGGAATTGTTAGAAACGTTATAACTTTCGTTAATTTTCTAATGAAAATTCTAACAAGCTCAAATTGGAGCACTTACAAGCAGCCCTCGGCGACGGCGCTTCGAAGGAAGCGGGGTCGTCGATAAGAGTAAGGCTCCATATTTGGCGGGATGATCGAGTGATCGGGTGGCCGAACTTAGCGATAGGCTACCTACGTATCCCGAATGGGAATCAAGCTGCCGTAGTTCGGGTCTTTGACCCTCGGAGATGATGGCGTTTTAGGTGCCTCGAACCCGATGAGCGAGTTCTACGCCGTTTGCTGGAAAGAAACTCGCTGGGATAAGAGATGACCATTTTCGGTCCGATGGCTATCCGCTCCGCCGGGGATAGGAATGACCATTTTCGGTTTCGCTGGGATGATTGCGATTTATCGCTTTCCTAGTGATAGCGTCTTAGGTGCCTCAAACCTTGAGATGGCGTTTAGGTGCCTCGAACCTTCGAGATGGCTTTTTAGGTGCCTCGAACCTTGATGATGGCGTTTTAGGTGCCTCGAACCTTGATGATGATGGCTTTTAGGCGCCTGACCTTAATTTGAAATGGCCTTTCGGTGGACTTTGTCTCGCCGCCGAAGGAGAGGGTGACCGTTTTGGTCGAGGGCCGGACCTAATGATAGGCTACCTACGTATCCCTAGTGGGAATCAAGCCCTTTCGTAGTTCGAGAACTACTCGAGATTCCGTTGGCTTTGGGATTCCGTTAACTTTGAGGGATTTCGTTAGCCTTTGCTGGGAAAATCGACGTATTTGTCCTGGGAAATCGGTCTTACGTTTGATCGCCGTTGATGATTTTGATGAAAGATACGGGATCTCGTTATCTTTCTCATGAGATCGGACTTACGTTTGACCGCCGTTGATGATTTTGATGAAAGATACGGGATCTCGTTATCTTTCTCAGGGAGATCGGACTTACGTTTGACTGCCGTTGGATGATTTTGATGAAAGATACGGGATCTCGTTATCTTTCTCGTGGCACTCGGTCTTACGTTTGATTGCCGTGGAAGATTTTGATGAAAGCTACGGGATCTCGTTATCTTTCTCGTGGCACTCGGTCTTACGCTTCGATCGCCGGGAAGATTTTGATGAAAGATACGGGATCTCGTTATCTTTCTCGGGGCACTCGGTCTTACGTTTGACCGCCGGGGTAATTTTGATGAAAGATACGGGATCTCGTTATCTTTCTCGTGGCACTCGGTCTTACGTTTGACTCGCCGGGGTAATTTTGATGAAAGATACGGGATCTCGTTATCTTTCTCGGGGCACTCGGTCTTACGTTTGACCGCCGAGGTGATTTTGATGAAAGATACGGGATCTCGTTATCTTTCTCGGGCACTCGGTCTTACGCTTTGACCGCCGAAGATTTTGATGAAAGATACGGGATCTCGTTATCTTTCTCGGGAGATCGGTCTTACGTTTGACTCGCCGGAAGATTTTGATGAAAGATACGGGATCTCGTTATCTTTCTCGGGAGATCGGTCTTACGTTTGACCGCCGGGAATGATTTTCTTGACAAGGGGCCGACTTTGGTTAACTTTGGTTAACTCGTCAAGTTGGGACCGAATTGCAGAGTCCCGAAATTTTAAGGGGCAAAAGGGTCATTTTGACCCTTGCAATCCCTATCCGCGCGGATAGGACTGTTTGAAAACCGTGGGTATTAATTAGGGCCAACGCCCTTTCTCTTCCCCATTCAGCTTTTTTCAAAATTACGAGAACAGAGAGAGAGAAGTGAGAAATCCGCCATTTTTGGCCTAAAAGCTTCAAAATCTTCCGATTTTCTTCGATTTTCGAGCAATGGAACACGGAAGGCGCTTTTCAAGGTCAAGGACGTGGCCCGGTAGCGGAGAGGCGATTGGAGCTCGTCCGGATGAGGAGGCATTACAATCTTTCGCAATCGGTTGCGGAGGAGCATTACCCCGATGCTTGGCAACATTGGGCTTCGGATTCGAATCTCCGAACGGTATACTTTGAAACCCTTTGATCCCTTTGTTGATTTCTTGTTTGAAATTTGAATTTTAGGTGATTTTTGAAATTTTTTTTTTTGAAATTGAATATTGCATGTTCATTGTCTTTGAATCTTGATGATTATGTGAGTAACCCAAAATGTGCATTTTGCTTGGGAAAAAGAATTGGCATTTTCGCCATTTTTTTTTTTTTAATTCGAAAATTGCATGTGAAAATTCGAAAATTGTGATTTTTTTTTTTGAAATTGAATATTGCATGTTGATGATGATGATTTTTTTTTTGAAATTGAATATTGATATTGATGAATGATGCAATGCATGCATTTTGTTTGGAAAGAATGGGCATTTTGCCAATATGAGATGTATGTATGTTTAGGATTTTTTATTTTTGAAAAGTGGGACGGATTTTTCCTCCCGTTGCATGTAAGATGGATGATATGCATGTATGCAATTTTTTTTTTTTTTTGAGATGATGGATGGTATGCATGTTATTTTATGAAAATGGGACGGAGTTTTTACTTCCGTAGGAATGCATCTCTTTTTTTTTTTGATGAATGCATTGGGACTTGCTGAAAACTGTTTTCTTTTATGCGAGAAAAATGGGGCTATGCTCATTGTATGCTGTTATGCTGTCGAAATTTTTTTTTTTTGTGTAAATGCAAATGCAAATTTTTTTTTTTGACATTTTCTCTCTCCTTTTTTTTTTTTGCAGGGCGGAAACCGTTTTGTGACGGAGCAGCTGAACAAAATGAAGACTCGAGGATCGGTGGAGTCCGTGATTGACTTGTGGGACCGGCTTCCGAATGCGGGCCGAGGAGCTTTGCCGAGTCCGAGACAGATCGTTGTCGAGACGGGGCTTTGGGAGTTTGTCGAGTGCTTGAGGGGACTGGTCAAGTTCCCTAAGAGCAAGGGCTTGATGTTTGCTCTAGCGCAGCACTGGTGGGACGCGACCCACACCTTCCACTTCTTCCGGGCGAGGCTACGGTTACGCCCTCCGACTATGCCGCGATTACGGGCCTGTCCTTTAATGGACGCAAAGATTGAGTGGCGGGATGGCTACAGCCGATGCCGATCCGTTGTGCTCTTCTGCGGGATTTTCCCTATTCCCAAAAAGGGGATGGGGATGGAGTATGCCGTGGTCTACGGCAAGATTGTGGAGACCATAGCGAGTTATGAGGCCGGGAGGAGAGGATAGGCGCCGATCGATTGCCGTGGCCTTCTTGTGGTTTGCTTTTTCGAGCACGCTCTTTGGACATGCCGAGGGGACGGCAGCCTTTGCCTTGCTGAGGTCCTTGGAGGACATGGAGACGGCCGGAGATGTCTCGTGGGGAGAGGCCGGGCCGGCAGAGCTTTATTTTGCTCTTGATAGGTACAAATGGGAAGGCCGCGAGCTCTTGTACCGCTTTGAGTTTGCCCCGAGGTATAAGCTCTCTTTTTGCTTTCCCTCCTTTTTTTTTTGAGCACGCACTTTTCTTTTGCACCGGATTGATTGGATTTTTACCTTCGCAGTATGGGCGTTGGAGTTTTTCCACGTCACGATGTGGCGGCAATGGCGGAGTACGCCGGGCGTATCCGGCCATGCGCCTTGGTCCAAGCATGCCCGGAGAAGATAAGCCCAGTGGGGCGTACGACTCTCGTGTACGCGGATTGCCTTCCTTTGACGGAGGCCGAGACAGATGAGGGGATGATATTCTTCCCCGGGATCGCTTGAGGTGGCGCACCGAAGGGCGCCGAGATCCGGACTGTGGCAATGGAGGATTTTGAGGGGTCCGACTCGCGATGCATATTATCTCGGGAGAGAGGGTGACGCGCCAAAGATGGCGTGAATTCGCCGAGGACACCGGTGGAGCCTCCCGTCGATATGATGCACTCCGAGCGATCGGTCCGTGACTGGGATGATTACCGAGCCGGCCAAGACTTCTCGGATTTCGTGGCGATTGAGCCATATGCGACATTCGTCTTGAGGAGGCCGAGGATGCCTCGTGTTCCGGATAGGGAGGGGCTTGGGATCCCGCGGTACCCTCGGACGGATTTTTCCTATATCCAGGATGGGGTCCGATTGAGGGTGCAGATCCCTCACCCGAGCGACTTCCACGAGCTTTCCGGCCTCGTCCGGTATGAAGGTATGGCTTCACCTTTTCCCCTTCTTTTCTTTCTTTTGTTTCATCATCTTTAGCATCACCTCTTTTTTTTTTTTTTTTGACGCTTTTGCTTTTGTGCAAGCTGAGGTGGTCGTCGAGAAGCCGACGAAGCAAGTGATCGGGGCCAAGAGATTCATCAGAGGATGGTCGCTTGCGGGGCTCCTCGTGCTAGAGCGAGGCGACCACGGCCGGCGCCCGTCGACGGAGGCTTCCCCTATTCGCTCGTAGACTTCTTCAGAGACTCCTCTCGTCTCCTCTCCTTGATCCCCGCGCGGTGCCGCTTCGGATCACGTCATTCTCGGGGATCCACACGGGCAGGGACACGTTATGGCAACATGGCGGGTCGTCTTCGTACGTCCAGAGTCCGACGCCTTCACCTTCGGATACGATTTTTCGCAGATCTCGCTTGCCCTATCGTAGCGTGCCGGTTGGTCCCGATGAGCCTCTTTTCTCGGAGACGAGGACGATTCTCGAGCCCGAGATTTTCGTGGCTCCCGAGGAGGCGGGCCCGAGTCGCAAGAGGGGCCGGGGCGTACATCTGCGCCGGAGACTCCGATTGATTTTTTTTTTTGAGATTTGAGATTGAGATTTAGATTTGTACAACTTATGCACATTTTTTTTTTTTTTTTTTTTTTGGATGTAATAATTTAGGATTTTATTTATGTTTGCTTGTTTTTTTTTTTTTTTTATGCACACTCTTTTTTTTTTGGAATGTAATAATTTAGGATTTTATTTTATGAATGCAATGCAAAGATGAATGCAAAGTGTTGCATGAGCCTTGGTTTTTTTTTTTTTTTTTGCAAGGGTGTTTGGTATATGGACTCGGTTTGGGGAGGTTTTTGCACAAGTTTCGAGCAACCGGACGGAATATTCCTCTTTGGTGTAGCAACTTGGACTGTTGCAGCATTTTTTTGGAAAGCAATCCTATCCGCGCGGATGGGGACCGCATCTCGACACTGTCCTTTAATTTTGGTTCGCACTGGTCTTGCTTTATTTCAAATTCAAATATCCTCTTCAACCTCCAAATTCAACAGCCATTTTCGGGAGAAAGAGAGAAAAACCATGGAAAACTTTAGAAAAGCTCCATCAAAATTGTCCCAAGAATCCCAAATGTCATTCTTCAACAAGTTCAAGGATTGGTCCCGGGAGATTATGCATGAGAGGAGGTCCTTCTTTGAAGAAAGATACAAGGTGAAGTGCTTATGGTCTCTCAAGGAATTGGTTCCGGATTATGAGCTTTTGAGAGCTTCTTCATCATTTTGGGATACTAGAAGGCATGTCTTTTGCCTTTCCTTCAACGAGATTGTTCCGACTGTCGAAGAATTTCGGGCCTTGCTTGGAGGTCCGGAGGTGGAAGAGATAGCGGTTCCTTTGCCCGTAGGGGCTTCTTTTGCTGACAGATTGTGCGTCCTCCTTCATCTTTCCCTGAGGAAGCGCAAGGTATGATCCGCGGTCCCGATCATTTCGATATTTCCGGTCTTCCCGACATTTAGGGCCTAGGTTTGGTGGATGATGCCTATTGGGATGCCTTTGCACTTTGTATGTTTGGCACCCCGTTCATGGTCTATTCCTTCGGGATTTGCCATCGGTCTTCGCCGGATGTCGTCGTTCACCGTCGCCCGGCGTAGATGTCGTTCCTTTGATTCTCGGGAGACTTTTCATGCTCTCGATAGATTAGCCACCGGAAGGCGGTATATGCACGGGGCAGCCCGTTCCTCTTGACCCCGTGGCCGATGGAGCGTTTGGGGGTTCTTCGGGAAACCTCGATATGATCGTGCCTTCGACTTTTGCCAGAGAGGTGTTGATGTAGATTTTGATGATCGTGGCTCGTGGGAGCGTTGGATGGCGGGTCGCCGCACCGAAGATATCGATGGTCGGTGCCTCATTGGCGGGTGGAGACTCGCAGAGTGCTTCAGATGGGTCTCCCGTGGTCATGCTTCCGGGCTTTCTCGCCTAGCTTCTATATTCCGGCTTTAGTCCCGAGACAGCTTTGGCTTGGAGCAGTTCCTTTGGAGGGCTTTGATGATATAGCCACCAGGTGGTGGCTCCTGCTTTCCATGGATGATCCCTCGGTGTTTCCATTTCTTTCCCGAGCATGGAGGTATGATGCCTTTCCTCCTCGGGTCATTCTCAAAGCGTCCGAGACCGGTGTTCCCGACCACTTGGTACCTGGATTGGTATGAGAGGCATCCGGGAGAGACTCAGTGGCTATTTTGAGACGGCGTGAGGCCATTGTGGGTGCGGAGGACCCGATCGCTTCGAGAGGAGGAGGGCCGAGGCGAGGGCCAACCCTCATGACAGAGCGGAGACGCCGTGACCGATTATGAGGCTTACGTCAAGAGACAGGAGAGGAGGGCTCCTATGCTACCGCCTAGGTTACAGGAGATGAGGGATGACGCTAGGGCTACTAAGGCCCCGACAGAGGCCGGTTTGATAGACCCCGTCCCTATACCAGAGCTTGGTAGGAGGAACACCGACATTTTTCCTGTTCGTAAAAGAAGACTCGAAGGGGGAAGAAGAGGGGAGAGGCCGCACGAGTGGCTTGGAGTGACTCGAGGTTTCCGAGTATCCCTTTCTTGTCATGGCGTACACATTAGTTTGATTATGTATCTTAGTTTTCTTTTAGCAAAGTTGCCGCTGTAGGAATGAATCGGGCTTAGACTCATCAAAGAGCTTTTAACTTGTAATGAATATTTGAATTGCTTTAGAGTTTTTCGAGACGCTTTCATGGTCTCGATCAATTGTATTGATGCCAAAGTATGGCTTTTATTTGTGCTTTAGACCGAACCGTTTCCGCCGCCTACGTTCCCCTCATTTTGAGGAGCTCAGTCTTCGTAGTTCAACCCGGTGAACTCTTTTTTTTTTTTTGTTTTTTTTTTTTTTTTTTTTTTTTTTTTTGCAACCCGTTTTTACCTAGGCCGCCCTTCTCGGTTTTCAACCTAGTTGGGTATTACTCTTTTAGCACTCTTTTTTTGTTTTTTTTTTTTTTTTTTTTGTTGTTTTTTTTTGGTGCAACCCCGTTTTTTACCTAGGCCGCCCTTCTCGGGTTTTCAACCTAGTTGGGTATTACTCTTTTAGCACTTTTCCTTCTTTCTTCTTTTTTTTTTTTGTTTTACGCGTAGTATCTCGCGCAGCCTTGTCACCATTCACCGGGTGTACAAAGGGATTCCCGTCGAGGTCCGCAAGTTGCATGGCTCCTCCGAGAAGATCTTCTCGGACGACATATGGCCCGACCCATACAGCTCCCATTTGCCGAGGGGGTTGATACGGACCGGGGCTTTTCTTTTAAAACGAGATCCCCTTCTCGGATTTCCCGATGCTTTACTTTCTTGTCGAAGGCTCTAGCCATTCTTCCTTGGTAGGCCCGGATGTGTTCCATGGCCTTCAATCGGCGTTCGTCTAGTAGGGCCAATTCACATGGCGACTCGGAGCCATTCGACCTCGTTGATCCGGCTTTCCACAGATACCTGAGCGAGGGTATTTCCACTCGATTGGGAGTACGGCTTCCATTCCGTATGTGAGGGCAAACGGTGTTTCCCGCTGCCGTTCGACCGATGTTCTCAGAGCCCCTGCAGTGCTGTGTGTAACTTCGGGCCAATCTCTCGCCTTGGACACCATTTTCCTGATGATATTTTCCAGAGTCTTGTTTGCCGCTTCGACGGCTCCGTTGGTTTGGGGCCCGTAGGGAGATGACTTGTGACGGGTTATTCGGAATTCCGCCGCCAGCTTTTCACATTCCCTTCGAAGTGGGATCCATTATCTCGAGATGATTTCTACCGGCAACCCGTATCTCGCACATGATGTTTTCTTTGATGAAGAGGGCAACTTTCTTTGAATTGAGGATTTTGTAGGACTTTGCAGAGCATCCTTTTCGATTCCTTCGAAGAAATCACCAATCAAGGCTCTTTAGGCTCTTCCGCAGCTCCCAAATTCACACTCGTCAAAATCTCTTCTACGGCTTGGGCTCGATTTTCCTCTTCCTGACAACCCGCTTAAAGATTTTTTTGTTGTTTGATTTTTTTTTTTTTGTTTAATGTGTCTCGCTTTTATCTAATGAATTATTATTAAAAATTTTTTTATTAATTAATTCATCATTAGTTAAAGTGGCAATCAAGGGATACTCGTAAAGGTTCGTCATTTCATTGAAAACGAAAAGGAATACAAAGCGCTTGCTACGTACTCGTAGTCTTCAGCGTAAGGCCATCTGGACGACCCTAGAGACTCGATCTTAACAAAGAGAGACTCGGGAGGACTTGTCCTAGATTGACACAAAGGGACGGGGACCAATCCAAGCTTGGTGATCATTTCCTCCTTGGTCGCGGACGGCCCGAGAGGTTTTCCCAATTCTTTAGCGGCATCGCCGTTGGTGGCCTCATGACTCGAACCTGTGGCCGTTTTTGTTTTCCTTTCTCAATTGCCGCTATCATCTCTTGGACCGAGCCGAGATCAATCAGTCCGGCACTGACTTCTTCTTCGAACAATTGCCGCATAACCGCACCATCCCAATCATCTCGAGGGAAATTCCGTGGCCTTAGCTTTTGGCACCGCGCCCGAATTCGTGTTTCGGATCTTCCCGGCGTAGGAATAGTGGTTGTGAGCTTCTCGAACTGTTCCACCTGTGTCGCACGCCCGAAGGTATACTCACTCTTCATGGCAAGGTAGCCCTGTGTATCTTGGGTAGGTCCAGAACATTCTACGGACCGGGTTAGCCTTGGTTCCTCCGAACTTGTTGAGGTTATCTTGTAGCTTTAGCCATCCCGCCGTAGGAGTGGGCTCGTGATGTTTCCCGGTTGTGTGGGACCCTTTACAAAGTAGTCACCAAATTAGGACCGAAGGGGAGAGATTTAGGTTGTCGACCGGGACCTTTCCCGTGGCGCCTTCAAATCTTTTTCCTTTGCAAAGTGTCCACCGAGGAGGCCTCATATCCCTGTGCCGTGGCGAGTATTCTCGTCCTTTCACCTCGATGAGTTTGTGAGTTCCTTGTTGGTGCTTCCCTGCACCGAGGCCAGTAGATAGCTCATTTTTCTCATCATTTTCAAGACCGGTGGATTTTATCCCGAGTGACCGTCGATCTATGTTGCACACTTGGGCCTTGGGAGGCTCGACCGTGAAGCCCGTTAGCATGTGACCTTCCTCGTCATGTTTGATTTCCGTAATAGGTATTCCGCCCGTATCCGTGCCTTCTAAAGTGACTAAATCTCCGTAAATGGTCGTCGATCCCCATTCGAGACGAATTTCACACACCGGTGGAGGCTTGAGGCGACCCCTTTGACTTGGTGCAGCCAAGGTCTTCAGCCAGGCATTGAAAGTAATCGGGATGTCGATAACCCGGAATTCCACAGTATCAATTTCTCGTCCAAACCAGAGGTCTAAAGTAGCAACTCCGAGGACTGCCGATGTTGAGTCGTAAGCTTTGACCGTGAGAGAAGAAGGCTTCAAGTCTCGTAGTCTTGATATCAAGCAAGCTCATGATCTTTGCCGGAAGAATGTTCATTCCGACCCATTATCAACCAGACCCGAGGAGGCGTCGTTCATCCAAACTGGATCGCGATGAAGAGAGGCTCATTATGATCAGCCCCAAATTGAGGGAGGTCGAGATCTCGTGAAAGTGATTATGTTCCCGTAATGGATGTTTCCAATTAGTTGTACCACATCATCGGGAGTAGCATCAATAGGCACGAGAGTGCGAGCCAGCTTTCTTCCAGCCTTCGCCATGGGGATAGGACGAAGTGAGTAGAGACCGTAGGGAAATGTTGGCTCGTGTTTGCTTCAACCGGGTGAGCACGGATCCTCTTTTTCGGGATCTGGAGTTTCACTGCCTTAGCATAGGGGCGGCGATCTTCTTTCGGTGCTTGATCTCGTGGCCTTCTTATCTCGCCTTGGGATTTCCTTGGAAGATCTCGCCTGCATCGGGTCAACAGATTAACTTCCTCATCGGGCCGTCTCTTGACCGGATTTCTTCAATGCCGCTAGGGTCAATGGGGAGCCCTTTTGGCTATTGGCCATTGGTCGACGGAGTCTAGTGACAGTGAGGGGCCGAGCCGCATCGGCTCCTTCCCGGGCGGCCCTTATAACCGCTTCCCAAGTCACTGTGCTTTTGGGTTTGGGGTTGTGTTGTTGCCCCTTCGATGGTCCACGTGAGCTAGGGCGTCCTCCGATTCACTCTCATGGCCGGCCTTGCTCATAGTTATCATGCAACAAGAGTCGCTATTGTCGGGACTCGCGGCTTTTCGATCTCATCCCCGTATAGTGCAGCCATTCTCGATTCCCTTCGTAATACTCTGAGTTGGAGATGATTATAGCGTTCGTGTGGGAGGCGCATCCGGTATCATGCCGCCTAGGACTTCTCCGAAAGCCGACATACATTCGGGGAAGGTGACCTCTTCTTGGGTAACCCCGACAAGGAGTGTTACTTTGTTCGGGGTGGATTTGATCTAACCATGGTTATTTTCTCATTTGGGCGGATGGGAGTTAATTTTCCTCTTTCGATCGTATCTTCGACTATCACCCGGATCGGACACCCGAAAACCCTTTCCCCAAAGCATGGTAGGCAAAGTGTTGAATTCTAAGACATCCACGTGCTCGCATCCATGAAACTTCATGGCCTTCATGTCCTCGGTCTCATATTCGTCTCTCCGAAGTTTCTTCGTCGTCGCTTGCCGATAACCAGCCATTGTGCCCGGCTCCCATGGGCTCATTTCGGCATGATTGTTCCGCATTGTTTCCGGATCGGGGCCTCGCTTGACTCTTCACTCGTCATCATCATCATCATCGCCGTCATCGGAATCTTCTTCCCATACTACCGGGATTTCGCCGAGAGGGAACGCCGATCAAACCCGTTGGGGAATATGGGTGCGTGCAACCGCAAAATTGTCATATGTTCCCATTCCCTAAGTGGCAATTGTGACTCGCCTTCTCCTCCCGTAAATTGCGGGGGAAGAGTGAGAGGGGGTGGCACGTATTTGACACCTGTGTAGGATATAGAAGGAATCCTCCTCTTCCGATTCTTCACTGTTTCCTGGATCATATTCGGGCTCTCCCAAAGCCAATTTGCAAAAGTGTACTAGCTCCGCATGCTCTTCGGCCTCTTTGCCGATAAGCCCCAAGACAGCGCCCGCCGGAAGCTTTCTTGTTCGATTCTTCTCGATTGTTCTAACCATCTTGTGTAAATGGTCCTCTCATATTTTGAACGGAATGCTCTGGGCTTCTTCGGTATCGGCCTTCCCTTCATCCGAGAAATAGCGGGCCTCGTATTCTTGCAAGGAGTCTCCGACATGAGACCAAGATGGGTTGATTCGCTCGATATCCTCAAGGCCGAGGGGAATCCGACCGTGATCCTCGACGAGGTTGGCCACGGGTATTTGGGGACCTTCATCAAGATCTTCATGGTCATGCGAAGATTCTCCGCATTCAATCATATTCACCTCGATTATGGTTCCTTCGGCAGGATTTTTGATCGTGTTAGGCCCTTCGGGGCCTTCCAACTTTCCTTGCTCTATTAGCCCCGGATTGCCTTTTTCAGAGTGAAGCAAATGGTCGCCGATGTCCGTGAGCTTGATGAAAAGCACAATACTTTGTAGTATCCACGGGAGCATTCGGATTTCTGGTTGGAAATTCTCCAAAGGCCGCAAAGAAGCCTTCTTTCACCAAATTCCCTAAAGATGTCATTCAGGCATTCCAAAGTTTTCGAGATTTATGACCCGCGGTTTGGGCTCTACTGGTTTCCCGGGAGCAAAAGGAGTCGTGTTATTGCATTCCCGTCCCGCATAGTTAATCATCTCTTTGCCTTTAGCAGAGCAGGGGCGGTGTTTGCAGGAGAAGCCCGATATCTCGTAGGCAGTGCAGCAATGGCTGGCGATTGTAGGCCTTTTCAAACTTAGCCGCAGAGTTAACCATGGCCCGTAAGTCTCGAGTATGGGAAGTGACCGAGGAGGCTCTCGATGTGGTTTCAAGCATGACTCGGAAGATGTCCAATTGTTCCTCTTCGAAGGAGGGATGGCCATTTCACCGAGTTTCGCATTCCACCGCTTGTAAAAGTCCCCAACATTCTCATCAGACGCCGCACCGTTGTTTGTAGATCAACCCTATTTGTTTCCCATTCCAAGTTGGCCTTATATTTTTCTCGTGAAGGCATTGGTAATCGGTCCCATGTAGCCCTGGCTTCGGGTTTCAAACGGAAGAACCACTTTAAGGCACCGGACTTCAAGGATAGATCGAAATAGTCGCCCAACCGCCGATTGGTACATCCTTTGGCTTTCATCGCCAAGGTATATGTGTCCAAATGGGTTTTCGGACATGCGGTCCCATCAAAGAGATCCAGATTAGGCATCACGAATTTGTGGGGCGTAGGAACAATGGAGTCCGGTCCGTAGGCCGGAAGGCGGTACTTCTTGGCGCTCGGTTCGGCGATCCGCGCTTTCATTTCCTTGTGTTGTTCCATGAACCAGCCGGATGAGGGTCTTGTGGCGGAACCATGGCATTCAAGCTAGTGGGCGAGCTAGAGAGGAGCTACCACCTGGAGGCAGACCGGGTGGGAGGGAACGGCCGATCCGGGACGTAGGTGAAAACGTCACCGGGCCGAGTTACCCAGGGAGCATGAGTAGGAGCCCGAGCAAAAGGGTAGAACCTTGCGGCTTCTTTGTTGATTTTCAACCGGCAAAGTAGGTGGGGGCAGCCCGATGTAGCCGGATAACTTGGATTTCCAGAGTGGGGCCCGTAAGTAGGCTTGAGTGCGGGCCGTCTCGGATTGTTCATTACTGCAGTACACTGTGGCGAAGGGTGTGTAACCCGGGAATGCTGCGGTCCTGGTGATTCGGATGACACCGGATGGAGGCTTGGTAACCCATAGAAGTCTGAGTGAGGAATGGATTTGTGTGAGGAGCGGTGAACTAGTACTGTTACGAGGAGGGGCTCCTGGCGTGGCCCGTAACCAAGTTGTGGCGGCATTCGAAGCTGTGGTACATTCTGTGAGGGTCCGGATTGATCGGTTCCGGGCGAGGAGGGATCCCGATTAGCTGTGGCATTCCGAGATAGCCCCAACCATGAGAAGACATTCCGTACTGATTTTGCCCCACTAATTTGTGCCGTCGAAGCTGCATGGATCCGGTGGTCCGTGGTTGGGGAGCCGGGTGTCCCGAAAATCGAGGAGCATGGGTTCTCGTAGTGGCACCATAGGAGGTGGGTGGCGGCATCCTGGTGTAATCGGGCGGCGAGAGTGGGGTTGGCATCCTCGTCTTCTTCCACGGTGAAGGTGCCATCCGGATTGAGGTGGCGGCCGAGACCGTGACTCTTAATAGCCTCCATAAAGGCCGTTTAGCCGTGCTTCCTGTCGTAACCTCATACGTTACGCTAACTGATTCCACTTTGTTGCTCGTACGAGGGGTTTCGGGAGGCGGAGTGATGTTATCCCCATCATTACCGGCGATGCGGACATTACGAAACCCGGAGTCGGAACAAACGGCGAAGGCGATGACGCGCTTGACTCTTCCCAGCTGATCAAACGGTGGCCGGTGCCCGAAACCAAGCTTTGTGCGGAGGCTGCGGGGGAAAGACACGAGGGTTCAGATGGCGGGATTTGAAGGAGGGTAGGTGTTTGGGCTTTAGGCTCATGCAACATGCAGTTATTTATTCACGTTTACTTAAAACATGTTTTATTAACCTAATCGGTTGGAAAAGATTGCTCTTCTTTTCGCAAACTACTCGATTCTGGATCGGTGGGCCCCGTCACTACGTCTATAAGCCCTCGTATTCCACAGTATTTCGACCTCCCGGGGTGGATGGCCCCGGGCGAGGGTCCTATAGGGCAAGCGGGTCCCACCGACCGAAAGAAAAACGATCCTAAAAGTCCGGCGGGTAATCGAGTCTTAACGAGCATTCGATGTAAATTACGGACAAAGGCGACGTCAAAAGTCAAGATCATGTCCGAGGGCTCGACGAAAAGTTGGCATGATTTGGACTGATAAGCGTCCACAATTGATCTTGACTTGTCGTCGGTTAAGCCGTAATTAGGCATGGAATATTCATTAATCCTTGATGACTCGGTGTCAATGCTTTGGGAGTCGGTGTATAATTTGTGCCGATCGAGCCGAAGTCAAGGCGCGGTCAATATCTTGGTCAAAGTCTGCGGCGGAAAACCGGCGAGAACTTCGGCGATAAGGGTCCCCGAAAGATATTGAGTCGGTATGCCGACAAAGGCTTGAAAGGAAAGGTCTATACACGGACGGGGGCATGACACAGACCAGACTAAAAACCAACCGGGTCTCGGACAAAGTGTGTCACGGACAAGTGCATGGTCGACACGAGGCTCCATGGGATGTTTGGGTAGTCCTGTGCTCATCCGAGAGGCGTAATAAGACCAAACGGACCGCGACAAGGATTTCCCCGGGTTAAGGACGTAGTGTGCAGTGTACGGTCACGTGCGCGTAGTGTGCAAGCAGTCTATATTCTTTTTCTGAGTAAAATAGAGATTTTTTTATGAGTCTTAAAAATATGATGCATGATTTATATATTTTTTTTTTTGAGAATTTTCTTCTTCTTTTTTTTTTTTGAAAACCCTTTTTTTTTTTTGAAATTTTTAATGAGCACATAAGCACGAAAATTCCGACAGTTAGGGACATTATTCCGACAGTCAAAATTTTGACTTTCTCCGAGGCGGCCAAAACAACATGAAAACTGTGCAAAAATCAACATACACACAAAAATGATTTTCAAAGCCGGGACGGAAGCTTGACCCTCAAAAGCTTTTTTTTTGAAAACGGTGATACCGGTACGTGGGATTGTTAGACCACAATTTATCCCCGACTCGTGTTAGGAGGCGATAACGGGAAATTTAGTGGTTTCCACCAATATACCAAATACCATTTTTTTTTTAAAAAAAGCTTAGTCCCCAGCAGAGTCGCCACTGTGATGATGTGTGTGCATCCGAAAATTTTCCCATTTTTTGTTTGAAAAAATCAACGAAAACGGAGTCGCCACGCCATTTTAATTTTGAAGGGCCAAAACTTTGAAAAAAGCCCGAGATCAGAGATTTAGGTTCGGAGATCATGTTACGCGTCGGGAAGGACGTTAGTGTGCACCCGACGCGCCTCGTAAAACGAGTCTTCCAAGCTGAAAATCATTTGTGTGTGTGTGTGTGTGTTTTGGCCAAAATAAGTTGAAACTCAGAAAAGTAAAAATTGGGATATCTTTTTAAGACTTTAAAATGATCCCATGAATTTTTGGAAGATTTTTGGATTGAGATTTGGTACTCAAAAGACCTTTTGAAGTTGAGAGCCATTTCTGCCAGAATGAAAAAGGCAGTGGACCTTTGATTTTGAAAGGGATTCAAGGGTCTTAAAACTTCATAATCTGGATAAAATCAGAGAACGAAAGTTGTTCTAGACACCTTAAATAAGGTTTGTGCGAAGGAATTTTCCATTTTGGAGAAGATTTGAGGGGTCAAAACCTTCTGGAAACCTCAGATATGAGATCTGGATTCCCAGAAGCTGATGAACTAGCCTCTGAAAGAAAATTTGAAAAGAGGAGTTTTACTCACCCAAAAAATAAAGTAAAAATATGTATGGAAAGCTCTGGATGTTGTCTACAAAAAGTGTTTTGTAGTCAACACCAAATTCCAAGTTCATCTGTGTCCAAAAAATTAGACCATGGACTGAGGTCTGAGAAAATTACTACTGGACAGCAACTTCTCAAGAAAGAAAATATGATTTTAAGGGGGGGTTTTGCATCCATGCTTGTCCCCATTTCCCTAGGTTTTGGTTAGTGATCACTAGACATTTTAGTGGTGAATCAACTATACCAAACCATCCTTGGGGTACATTAGGACTAAGCACTTCATTTGCTTGGGAAGGGGAATTTTATCCTTTGAAATCAAGATTTTATGCTTGAAAATGGTTTTTAGGGTTTTGAAAATGAGTTTTCTTTGCAAGAAAGTAAGAGATCTTGAAAATAATTTTGATCTTTGTAGAAGATCATCCATGGAGATGGTCTTCCATGGTGATCTTCTTAGATCTAGAGCAAGAAGATGAAAGAACTACATTTTGTAGTTTGAAGATGCATGCATGGTTGAGATTTAGGGTTAGGAGAAGGAGGGTTTACCAATCTTCCTTGTGTTCTTGAGTGTTTGTCTTGAGTGTATGAGTGTTTAGGGCTTTAATATGAGAGTGAGTGGATGAGTATGAGTTGGGAAAGATTGGAGAGAAAAAGGTGACAATTCTTGAAGAATTCTCACTGTTTTCTCTCTATATTTCGCCAGAGGTTCGGTGCAAAATGTGTTGTTCCTCTTTATTTTTGTGACTGGAGGGATCAATTTATAGCCCTCTAGAATTGACAATCCCATCCGCGCGGACAAGTCCCCTCAGCGTGCACTGTTCATTAAATGCAGCTCCAGCTTTGGACAAGGGGAATATTTCTTTTCAAAATTCAAATTGACCAGCCAGATTATGTTTCCAGCATTTCTATTTGTGGTTTTATTCTTTTGTTTTTCTTTTTTAAGATTCTTTTTAAGGTTTAACCTTAAATAACAATGCCCATTTTACCCTCACTTTGTTAGAAAAGTTAGGATTGTTAGGAATTGTTAGAAGTGTTATAACTTTCGTTAATTTTCTAACGAAAATTCTAACAAGCTCAAATTGGAGCACTTACAGACGGGCCATGTGGCGTCGTTCTACATCGAAAAAGCTTTTGGCTTGCTCAGTAACAAAGTCGTGGCATTCATTGCTCTCCTTGTATGCCTTTATAGCAGCTTTGACCGCGACCTCCAGCTTGGCCTTGGTCTCCTCTTCCCATAACAAACGAGCAGCCTTATGATCGTCAGTTTGTTTGATCAACATATTGGTACTTTCTTCTAACATCTTGGTCACAGCTTCTAGTTCCTGCTCAACTTTCTCCTTGCTCAACTTAGCCGCCCCAAGCTCCTTCTTGGCATCGCCTAGCTCGCCCCATGCATCTTCCTTGGCCTTCAGGGCATCATTTTTTACCAGCTTTATGGCCTCATAAGCGGCATCCAAGTCAGAATGCTCTTCCTCCAGCTTCTCAAGCTCGGCGGACTTACGATCAAGCCTGGTCATAGCAAGCTTTTCCTTCTCCTCAGATGCTTTCCAATAGCTCGTAGCCAGCTCAACCATAGCAAGAGCCTACAACAAGAAAACCAAAGGATCAGATCGAATAAACTTGGTTAAGGTGAATAGGCGAGCAAGAAGGACAAACGATAATTATGAAAAAACTTAAAGTGTTACCTCGAGCTTTGAACATCTCAACAGTCAAGCCCTTGTCAGTGAACTTGCTTACCAGATCCTGATCAGCAGCCCGTCTCACCACTACTTTTCCATACTCCAGCTCCGGATATGACATGCTGGAGCTGTCAACCCCGTAAGAAGCGGGACAACACTCAGCTTATCCACTCGAGCTTGGACGAGCTCGGAGTACGAGACTTAAATAGTTGGGGGCAAAGAACTGCTGACAGTGGCATCCCCTTGTTCAGATCTGGGATTGGGCTTTGACCTCTTTTTCTTGTTAAGGGGATGGGTATCTTCTTCCTCCTCGTAATCTCCTAGATCGACAACATGAGTCTTAGCTCTGGTTCGATGAGCCTCCTGCATTGGCTCCTGTACTGGCTCAGCTTCCACCCCTGCTCCGGCATTGTGGACCTCTTGGGCATCATCCTCAACTATCTCCACCTCCATCTCGGCACCGTCCTCTGTGGAATATTTTTCTCAGTGTCCTCATCCACCAATCTCAACAGTGTATGCCGATCCTCGACCTCTTTCTGATGATTAGCTCGGGTATTAGCAGCCCCGCAACTCCTCTTACTCTTCTTCACATTTACAACGCGCCCCATATTAGCTTCTTGCTCCGGGGTAAGAACTGTACAAGATAAAAAGCAAAGTGTTAGCTCGATATGGGTGAGACGGCTATTGACGAGTAAGATATATACGAGCTAAAGTGAGAAACAAGCGAGCAAATAATTGACGAGCTAAGTAAATGGCAAGTAATCACTTACCCCCAAAGTGATCCATTTGCAGTCGATAGTAATCGGGGTTCTTCTTACACTCATGGCACTGGTTCTCAAAATGGAATCTGTCTCCCTCATGGGTGACCCAGTCAGGATACCTCAAACACCTAACTATGGGGACCAAGGGGACTACATCCCCCTTACCAAGCATCATTCCAGCGTGAATATAGTTATTTTTGGTGGTCCCCAAAACCTCCCAACTGATTGGCCCCTTATCAGCTACCTCTACAAGTTTCTTATACATGTCATTGCTCTAATCTGGTATCCAATAATCATCCTCCTTAATCACCTCAGACTCAGCATTTGGTAAGGGGAACTCCCAACCCCTCCTGCTCTCGACCACCATAACGTGAATATTCTAGCTACTAACTTTGCTGGGGAGATTGATAAAAAGTTTTAGAGCATGAGGTATAGATGGAGTGCTAATCCCCAAGTCTACCTTATCTAGGGTGATCTTGAAAAACATTTAAAAAACGTGAAGGCAGGGCTCAAATCCTAAAAATCTACACACCATGGCAAAACATACCAGAACTCTACAAGTATTGGCTCCCAGCTGGAGAGGTAGGGCGTCCATGCATTCTAAAAACTCGTTGATGAATGGATCCAAGGGAAGGCGAAGTCCTGCCTCAAATTGTCCATAGAAAAAGGCCGCCCTAGTGGGATCGGTGGTGTAGGTCAACCCAAATCGGGACATGAATTCTTTATTGGGATAATGGGTCACCCTAAACTCATCCTTGTCTACTTCACAGAAGCCATACATCATATTTTCACGAAACTCCAAAGTTTTTTTCCCTCAAATTGGCTTGGGATGTACATAACCTCTCTCATTCCTCCCTTTAGCAACAGAGGAGTCAAATGCATCCACAATCCGTGGGCTGGAAGAAGTAGAAGCTGTAGCTCCCCCTTGAGCTGCCATATCTGAAGAAGAAGAAGAAACAGGGGAATCAGTCTTATGTTCAGACTCATGCGACCTACCTAGGGATGACCTAGATTCCCCTGGAAACCCCTTTATATTTCTATGGAAGGAGGGCTTATTGGGATCCTTGACATACAACAGTTGGGTCGTCCACTTCTAAATCTCCCAAGCTCTCTCCTATAGGCAAACCTAGTTCGCTAAAGGTCAAGCCCCACCTGGTCAAGATAGATGCACACTCAGTCATGGACATCTCCTTCCACACTCCTCCTATGTGTTTGTATATTATGTGATTAATGGTGCAATACCCATACCAAACCCCAGGTTCCCAGCTAAAGGTCCCAGCCATGGCAGATATTGAAGAAAATCTCGAAAATAGACAAAAAAGCAAGGAAATCGAAGAATACCTTAAATTAAATTGAGGACGAAGGTCGTAGCGAAGAATCGAAGGACGGGAAAACACCAGAAACCATAAACCTTGCTTTGCCTGTGCTTTGTAAATACGCATGAGATTTGGGGGTTTGTAAAGTATGAAAAGGAAACGGATTTACTTTTTATATCAGCGCTAATCATTTCTTGAATTGGAAAGGGTTTTGTTTCTTTCAAACAGTTTAATCAAACAATTAATGCCCGGACGGTTTCCAACATCAAAATAGCAATGATTACGGAAAAACGACGCTCCTACCAATCTAGCCGTCCACAGTCAACGATCAAGATTGAGTCACGTCATTACGGTCGAGCATCTTCCAAAGTTCGAGCGTCTATGTGCGACCTACTAAAAAGCTTCATAAAAAATTCTTATAACTTCCTGATCGACAAAGTCAACTCAGAAAGTTGGGGGCCACTAAACAGAATAAATATGACGGGCTAGGCCCAGTACACTAAGCCCAATTATTCATCTATTATTGCCACCACGTTCTTAGTTGGTCAGCCCAAATATTACCAAGCCTAAGGCCCATCGTTATTGATCAGTCGACTTAGCTCATAGTCCGACATACTTGATCCCGACCTAGTTTTGTCCGAATACGATCCATATCTTATATACGGGCATGACCCGGCCTCGGCATTCAGTCAGGTCGACCTATACCCAACATGCGACGTCGACCTACCAGCAGACGTCGACCTAAAGATTCACAATACGCCCACAATTCTTTTCTTAACAGGAGTCCTACAAATCAGGAGTTATATATGGACACGATCTCTTATGCTAATATGATCCATGATTCTAGGGATCTGATACAATCCTATTACAATTACAACTCTCATCAACAACAATGGGCATGTTTGATATAACTTATCTCAGAGTGCTTATGACTTATGACTCCCCATAAGTCATTTTTGAACCGTTTGACTTTATTTTGGACAAAAAAAGTCATAAGTCATGTACAAGCCAATTAAAGAATAATTTCCTTATAAGTCATAAGCATTAAGCCAAGTGTTTAAGCCAAGTGCTTAAGCCAAAAACACGTATGAACAGTAATAATAATAATAATAATAATAATAATAATAATAATAATAATAATAATAATTATAAATAATAATGAAAAATAAAATAATAATAATAATAATAAAAAAATAATAATAGTAACAATAATAATATAATAATCATAATATAATAATAATAATATAATAAAAAAAATAATAAAAAATAATAAAAAATAATAAAAATAATAAAATAATAATAATAACAATAATAATAATAATAATAATAATAATAATTATAATAATAATAAAAAAATAATAAAAAAATAAAAAATATAATAAAAAAATATAATAAAATGATAATAATAAAATAATAATAATAATAATAATACAATAATAATAATAATATAATAATAATATAATAATAATAATAACAAAAATATAATAATAATAATAATAATATAATAATATAATAATAATAACAAATAATAATAAAATAATAATAATAATAATATAATAATAATAAAATAAATAAATAAATAATAATAAATAATAATAATAATAATAATAATAATAATAATAATAATAATAATAATAATAATAATAATAATAATAATAATAATAATAATAATAATAATAATAATAATTACTATTATTATTATTATTATTATTATTATTATTATTATTATTATTACTATTATTATTTTAGTCTTTATAATTTCATTCAACACTTTTTCAGCTTATTAATCAAACAGTCATACTTACTTATGATAGTCTTTATAATTTCATTCAACACTTTTTCAGCTTATTAATCAAACAGTCATACTTACTTATGATAGTTCGTCGCCATTGTTGCCGCTACAACGCCGCCGCCTTCAACTTCATATAGGTCTATCTCTCTCGCTTTTCTCTCGCTCTGATTTGTTTGTGTGTGTAGATATAAATCTATAGTTTGATTTCTCAGCCTAGCTCCGCCTAGCCCGCCCCACGCCTAATCTGTCCGCCTTGACATAAATCGCGGTGCCGGACCACCGCCTATTGCCTAGGCGACCGCCTAGGCTGCTTTTTAGAACACTGTTAATCAATAGACATCAATTCATTTGTCCGTGTACACTTTTTTTTTCTCTGCTACTACTTTATTAATTTCATGTTGATTAGGAAAATAATTTGATGATTTTCTTGTGGGGGTTAATACTTAGTTTGCTAGTTTTCCAAGATTCCAATTGAATTGACTTTTATTTTTAAAGTTCTCATTTGTGAGTTTCCATCTAAACTGGAGATTGAGTTTAAGGGTGCGCTCCCGAGTTTTAAAAACGAGAGAAACGAAAGGAAATTAGAGGAAATCTAATATATTTTACTCCCTAAAGTTGCTTTCGAGTTTTTTTAGGAAAGAAGGGGAAGGAAAAGGTTGGAAATTTTTTAAAATTTTCTCTCCCACTCAATCCTCCCAAAAGTGGAAGGAATCGGAAGGAAAGAAAATCTTATAAAACAAATTTTTTGGTTAAACCTATTTTAACCCAAGTATATCTCTCTTCCTTTCATTAAGAGTACAAGAGTAATTCAATTTTTTTCTTTCTTTTCCTTCCTAAACTCGGGATCACTTCAAGAAGTTATTGAATCCCCTTCCCTTTCTCTCCCCTCCTTTTCTCTTCTCTCCTTCAAAAACTCGAGAGCGGACCCTTAGTGATGAAAACTGACTACTCTCTCTATCCCTAAATGAATATCCAAATACAAGAAATTTTTGTCGCAAAATGAATATCTTTTTTGTAGAAAAATTAATGTCCCTAAAAGCTTTTTACCAATTTTTTTTCGCTATTCATTTTATTATCGTACAACTAAATGTTTAGAAAGTGGATAACAAGAATATTTATGCATCTTGACATTAAAATGCATAAAATTACACATTTTCAGAGTGTCCCTTAAAATGGGATTTGGACATTCATTTACGGACAGAGGGATCATTTATTTTTCTTATGCTAGAAAGTACTTAAATAAAATTTCCAGCATTAATTTAGTGATGCATCAAATGATTAAGATGAGTGAATTTGAGTTTTCATCTTTGATGATGCCAAAATCGTCAAAACAGCCCAACTCCAAGCGATGATTGCTCCGGTGATTGCAAGGCCTGAAAATAAGAGAAAACACGTAAACTAAGCTGGGACGAATCCGGCTAAAGGCCCTCCGGTGTGAGAGTAAGTTCACGGTTTGTATATGAGAAAACAAATGGACAGAGTTTTCCAAAGGTAAAAAGTAACGTACCTAATTATGAGCCATGGGGCTTGTATTTATAGGGATGGATTGATAGAATCCATGTTGAAGTAAACTTGTAAAGAGATAAGATGTAATCCTATGAGAATTATATCTGTTAAGGAGTCCTTGTTTGACTTGAAGTGGTGTAGTTGGTTACAATCCTGATTGGATCATGAGTGTATAATCCTTGTTGTATAAGAATTTGTATAATGCACGCTGGCCAGGAACGCCGAGGAACATGAATGTTCTACCTCGGCCTTGGCAAATAGACCGAGGTAAATGATTCTGCTTCCTCGTCATTTGGAGATTGGCCGACACGGAGATTTGCCGGGGTAAATGATTTTGTTTCCTCGTCACAATGATGAAACGCCGAGGTAAGAACTTTTCTCTCCTCATCACTTGCGACATGACGGCCCAAGCATGACGTCATAAGGCCGAGATAAACGTTCCTCCTCATACGAGGAAGACCTTACTCGGCCCTGATACTTGGTTATTTAGATAATATTCATGGCCCAATCCAATTAGGCCCGGCTCGAGCAAGCCCGTGTGCGTATCTCGGTTTATACCGTTCGGTGGCCCCAGGCTTTCTAGCTCGGCTTAGGTCGAGTATAAAGTCTCCTCGTCCTCGGCTATGGGATACGAACGGGTTCACCACGTGTCCTCGGTGTTGTTTCACCGTAACCGACGGTTGCCGCAGGGCCCCCGGTCTTGTCACGCCTCAGCTGTTTTTGTGCATTTAATTCTTGGGGCGCCTTACCCGTTTTTCCTCTTTACCCATGGGTTTGACCCGATTAAGGGGTTATAAAAAGCTAAAACCCTTTCATTTCATTCTTTACAAACCCCAGTTATTCGAGAGCAAAGGCAAGAGAGATCTCCGGCGAACACAGCGTTCATCGTTTCCAGATTCCGGCGAACACTATCTTTCCGGCGACGTTGCTTTTTGTTGTGATTCCATGCATTCCTTCACACTCAGGTATGAAATTCTTTCCCCTTTCTGCATTTCGCTTTTGATTTCAAGTTTTCTAGGGTGTTTTGGAAAGAATTTTGAATATGTCAAGAAACACGAACCGCCATTGTTGAAGAATAGAGCTTTTCTTCATGATTTCAAGTTTTAAGCTTTCAAAATTTAATTTTCTTTTGGGTCTTGTTGAACACTTTTGAATATTGAACGAACTCCCCCCTTTAATCTTTGATTCCCCTTAGATGGCTCGTTCTTGGGATCATTCCCCCCGATTCCGTTATGGATATCCCACTGGCAATCTAAGGGTATATCGTAGAGAGAGGGGACCTTGGATGATACTGACCTTGGATGAAATAAGCAAGCAATTAAAAGGTTATGGCCGGACTCGGTTATTCCTCCAATACCCAGATTCCACAAGAATAGATAGGATTGAGTCCGGTTCACCCAACGTCATAGTTTTTGAGGATAGGGCTGAGATGATGGAGCACATCGAACTGTTCTACCCGGCCTCCAATCGCGAAATGCGTGAGCGTCTGAGAGGTACGGCTCCCTCCTCGGCCTTAAGACATGACGAGGAGGGGAAACTCCCTTCCCCGTCCTAAAATCAGCCATTGACGAGGTAACTAACTTTGTCTCCTCGTCTTTATGCAGATATGATGGGAAGAGAAGGAGTACCCTCCTCGTCTACTCAAATAGTCGACGCCTTCGTGGAAGGTGCCCAAGCTGATGGCCGCTTGGTACGAAGAAGGGAGAGCTGAGGAAAACAGAGGGAGAGGGCTCCAAAGCCTGGTGATCCCATGATAGAGAAGTTATATTCCAAGTACGGGGTGGATAAAACCGAGTACAAACTAACTTATATGGGCAAGCTTGACCTCAAGACCGATAAGGAAGAGCAGAATTTTTACTACAACCAAGATTATATCCATCTCTATTTCAAACAGTTTCAACAGGGGCTTCGTCTTCCCTTGGACCCATTCATCAATGAATTTCTGGATGATGTTAGGGCGGATCTTAGGCCATGCTCGGAGCCAGTGGCACTAGGGTTCTTGTGAGCTTCATTGTGCTCTGCCGTAGCCTAGGTTTTGAGCCGACCATGGGTGCTTTCCGTCATTTTTACATAGTCCAAGTTATCAAGGAAAATTGGCTCGTTGTTATTAGGAGTGCCCCCAAAAAACCAAAGTTGCTTCTCCCCATGTCTAGCAAAGTTGCAGGCTGGGACAATCACGTTATCCAGGGTAGAGAGCCGTCAAGGTTGGGAGTTCCGGTCTCCTTGCAAGGATCCCACCTCTTCCTTTCTTTGTCCCGCAATATGAGTGGACCCAAGCTTTAATCAAACGACTAGAGGAGTTTGCCGAGGTATTTGCTCGGCGGAAGCGGATTGAATCCTCGGATCATTACTATATCAAAAGCTGGATTGATGCAGGGGCCAAAGGACGGGGTGGCTCCCCTCGTCATTGTCAAAAGAGGACGGCGTTTCAATAATTGGACAATACACCCCGGTTTAGTATTCCATGAAGATTGTACTCGGTGCAAGACCGAGCATCCCCGTGATCAATGTCTGAAAGCAATTGGCATTGTTGGATGTAAACTTTTATCTTTGTTACTCCTAATTTTTGCATGCTAATTCCCTCTGCTCGTACTTGACCATTTCTTCCTTGTCCTTCTGATTTAACCGCCGGAAGAAGCGGCCATAGCCGTGGAGAGACTTAGTCCCCAGGAGCTGGTAAAGAGGAAGAGGAAGCAAAGCAAGAAGTCTGCTTTGGTGGAGAGGAGAGAGGAAACCAATGCTCGTAACTTGGTTTTGAACGTTCAAGGTGACAAGCCCCTTCCCCTCTTACTGCACGATGATGCTAATGCCGAGGGTGCAGCATCTGAGGAACGGGTTGAGCCAACTGGAGATGGGCTTAACCTCATGTTGAGGCCGAGGAGGTGGGAGCCGAGGAAACCGACCTCGTCGAAGGAGGTCGGCTCAAAGAGCCCAAGTACATTGTTAGTGCCGAGGAGCTGCGGCTAAACGAGCAAGTGTCGGTGGGGCTCCCAGCGTTGAGGCTCCTCCTCCTTAACCATCCAAAATATCAAGGCGATGAAGAGGCCGACGAGCTCGCCAAGAGCATGGCCATCAATGTTCCCCATCTTAGGGGCCTTCCTTTACAGATCAGGGAGGGTCCCTTGGTGAGATTAGGCCGAGCTCCGTACAAAGGGCTATGGATGAGGAGACTTATGAAGCCCTTGTCAAAGAGGCTCCAAGTGAGGATGTCTTGCTCTGCCGCAAAGGGATCCTAATCTCCGAGGTAAATGTCTCTTTTTCCTCGGTTATTTTAAGTCTGAAAGTTGCTTGATTTTCTAACAATGATTTCTCTTTTAGTTGGCTTCCGTCACGGCGTACGAAAATGCCTTGGCCAAGACCAAAGCCAGGCGCCTGAATGAGGCCAAGGCCGCCCAAGCGAAGAGTGCATCTGATAAGGCCTCCTTGGCCAAACTTCTAAAGGCCAAGGATGCTGAGCTCGTGGCAGCTAAGGCCAAAGTAGAGGCCGAAGTGAAGAGGGCTGATGAAGTGAAGGCCAAGGCCGAGGAGCATCTCCGGCTTAAAAAGGAAGAGCTTGCCAAGGCAAAGACTGATAAGGCCGAGCTTCAAACAAAGGCCGATGAAGCTGAGGCCAAGTGCCGAGGGTTGGAAGCTACCCTCCCGGCTAGGGAGGAAGAGGCCGTTGCTCGGTTCAAGGAGAGCTCGACCTTCAAGGAGTTGATGATGGCCAGCTCGGCCTTTAAAGATGCCGTGGACTGACGAGACGGCCACCATGTTTGAAGATGGTTATCTTCACTTGGCCCGAAGCATCTTGGCTGACCCTTCCACCGGTTTGGACATCAACAAGGTTGCCCAGCTGATTTGCCGGGACCAATATGCCAAGGAAGTCAGGGCCCTCCACCACCTGGTCCCTTTTTCTGAAAGCAACTTGGAAATAATGGCAGCCAAGGATGCTCAAGCATGCAGGGAAGTATGGAGGCCGGCCTCTGTCATCCCCGGCAATATAAAAGACTTGGTGGAGGCGATCTAGGATGCAGAAGAGCCTGAGGCCATGGAAGCTGATGTGGAAGGGAGGGCCGAGGAAACTAATGCCCTTGCTGAACAAACGGTCCTTCCTCCCCCCGGCTCCATTACTGAGGAGTGGCTCGAGAAGTCTTTCGATGACGAGCAGCAAACTTAGGATATATTTTCTTTTCTTTGCTTTTTGTAATAGACGATAGGACTTGTAATTCTTTTTGAACATCAATGAAAATCCTTTTGTCATGATTCGTGTTATTTCAATAACTTGCTTGTATTTTTGTATGCTAGGCAGAGGCACTAGACTTAAGGTGGGATCCAAGGGGGGTTCCTTGCTCCCTAATTATTGAGCAAGTGGTTAGGCCGAGGAAGGATTCCTTGGCTTTAACTATACTCTTAAGTTATTCAGGCCGAGGAAGGTTTCCTTGGCTTTGAATGTGTTGTAATCCTGACTCAAGGTGGACCCTTGTTAGGATGCATGTTAAGCCATCAGGCCGAGGAAAATCCTCGATCTTGGCTGTTATGTTTGTAATGTTTGTAATCCTGAATCAAGGTGGACCCTTGATAGGATGTGTGGTAAGTCATTAGGCCAAGGAGGACCTTTGGTCTTGACTGTTGGTATCCTGAGTCAAGGTGGACCCTTGACAAGATGTGTTAAGCCATCAGGCCAAGGAGGACCCTTGGTCTTGGCAGTTGGTATCCTGAGTCAAGGTGGACCCTTGACAGGATGTGTTAAGCCATCAGGCCAAGGAGGACCCTTGGTCTTGGCTGTTGGTATCCTGAGTCAAGGTGGACCCTTGACAGGATGTGTGTTTAGAAGAGTCGGGGATAAAGTCCTCGTCCCCTGATGTCTGTGTGAAGAGTTGATAGTTGCTTTGCGTGTTGGAAGAAACTGCTTTCGTAAAACTGAAATGCGATTACATCGAACTGCAATCCTATCAACTAACAAAAAATAAAAGACAGGAAATAAGAAACTAATCTACTGTAAAATAAACTAGACTAGTGATAATATTTTCTAAGGTTGTCGGAGTGCCACGGATGCTTGAGGTCCTTCCCCTCCTTGGTCTTCAATCTGTAGGTCCCTTCTCGAATGACTTGAGTGATGATATATGGACCTTCCCAATTTGGGGAGAGCTTATTCTATTCTGCCTTCCGACCAGTAGCTTCAATTTTTCTAAGTACCCAATCACCTACTTGGAATACTCTTCTGATGACCCTCTTGTCGTGATATGCCTTGGTCCTTTGCTTGTAATTCACCATCCTCATACGTGCGGCTAGTCGTTTCTCATCTATCGAGTCCCGGGTCTAAGAGCCTATTGACCTTGTTGACTTGCTCATCATAATGGGAGTTTCTCATAGTAGGGATGGCCATCTCCGGCTGGTGCCGTAGCCTCGGAACCGAAGGTTAGTGCGAATGGGGTTTCCCGGTTGGCCCCGGGTGGTTGTGCGAAACGACCCGTAAGGCTAGGGGAAGTTCGTCCAACCATCTACCCTCGCGTCCCTCAAGGTTCTTTGTAAGGGCGGTTAGGACCCGGTTGTTTCTTTGCTTACGCTTGGCCATTGCCTTGTGGTACGCTAAGCGAAGATTTTGCATGGCGAACTTTTACCCTTCCCAACTCTGTAGTGAATGCTTTGTGGAGAATTGCGGTCCATGATCGAGAGGCAAATTGTATGTGGAAGGCCGAATCTGCACCGGATGTTGTCATGGACAAAGTTGATCGCGTTCTCTTACATTATCTTGGCTAATGCCTTGGCTTCTATCCACTTGGAGAAGTAATCAACGGCTACTATCACGTACTTGCAATTACCACGGGCGGGAGGGAAGGGTCCGATGATGTCGATCCCCACATATCAAATGGCCACGTAGGTATTACAAGTGTTTGCTCAGCGCCGGTAGTCTAGGAATGTCGAGAGAATCTTTGGCACTTGTCACATTTTCTAACATAGGCGTGTGCGTCTTCCCTTAGGTTTGGCCGGTAGTAACCTAGCGATATGATCTTGTCGGCTAAGGTTACGGCCCCGGGTGTCCGCCGCAAACGCCTTCATGTACTTCTGCCAAGAGGTTCTGAATTTCCTTGGGATAGACACACCTTAGCAGGGGCTTCGTGAAAGATCTTCGGTAGAGGACTCCGCTTATTACCACGAACCTTGGAGACCTCTTCTTAATGAGTTTAGCTTGAGCTTCGTCTTCAGGGAGTTTCTCCTTCTCAATGTATTCAATGTAGTCATCGATCCAGCATCTATCTTCTTCATCTAAGAGCATGACTTGTAGTCTTTCGTACGCAGGTTTCTCGGCATAAACTACATATGGACTGGTCTTAGACACATCCATGGTTGCCAGTTTGGAGAGGACGTCTGCGACTTGGTTATCTTCCCTGCCAATTTGTTTGAGCTCGAAAAATTCCATCTTCTTCGTCATATCTAGGACCAGGTATCTATACTTGGCAAGAGTGGGGTCTTGGGCATTATACTCTCCCTTTACTTGTTTGACAACGAGTTGGGAGTCGCAGAAAGCCGCCACCTTAGTCGCTCCATAGAAGGAGGCTAATTCAATGCCAAATATTAGAGCTTCATATTCCGCTTGATTATTGGAGGCAGGGAACTTGAAACGGATGGCGTCTTGAGTAGTATATTCTCCTTCTGGGCTTGCTAGTACAATTCCAGCTCCGCTTCTTTCCTTTGTGGCTGATCCGTCTGTATACAGGATCCAACGGTTGGGTGGGAGTTCAATGGGAGAGTCTTTATCCTCTGGTGCGTTTTGCTTAGAGAGGTGGGGAGATGCTCACCCATAAAGGCGGTCTCGACCATGAAGTCAACCAAAGGCTGTGCCAAGAGGGTCTTCCTTGGTTGGTAAGTGATATCAAACTCAGTGAGAGCGATGGACCAATTAAGGAGACGTCTGGAGCCGTCCAACTTATGTAGTATCTTCTTTAATGGTTCATTTGTGTATACGGTGATAGGATGTGCAGAAAAATAGGCACGTAATTTTCTTGAGGCGATGACTAGTGCGTACGCTATCTTCTCCACATTGAAGTATCTGCTTTCCACGTCGGACAGTGCCTTAGAGACATAGTAGACAGGCTTTTGAATTCCTTCATCATTTCGAACTAGGACAGCTGCGACGGCATGATCGGTGGCCGCTAGGAAGGCGTACGGCATCTCGCGGTGAGTCGGATTTGCTAAGCAAGGGAGGGAACCCAAGTACTCCTTCAACCGGAGGAATGCTTGAGCATTCGGGAGTCCGAGAAGCTCTTGGTACCCTTGATACCTTGAAGAAGGGCAGTGACTTTTCAGCGGATTTGGCGATGAATCTTCCAAGGGCCGCGATTCTTCCATTAAGTCTTTGAACCTCCTTGATGGTGGTAGGTTCCTTCATATCTGTGAGCGCCTTTATTTTTTCGGGGTTTGATTCGATCCCTCTTTGAGATACCATGAAGCCTAGGAACTTTCCGGCTGTTACTCCAAACACGCACTTGCTTGGGTTTAGCTTCATGTTATTAGCTCGGAGGTTATGAATTGTCTCTTCCAGGTCGGGAACGTGACTGCCTTCCTTGGTCTTTATGACCATGTCATCTATATAAGCTTCCATGTTGCGACCTATTTGGCTTGCAAAAACTCGATTTACCATCCGTTGGTATGTAGCGCCTGCGTTCTTGAGCCCGAAAGGCATCATGATGTAACAGTAATTTCCCCCAGGTGTTTGGAAGGCCGTCTTCTCAATGTCCTCTTCCGCCATTTTTATCTGATGATAGCCTGAATAGGCATCTAGGAAGCTGAGAGTTTGATGTCCAGCAATGGAATCAACCAACTTGTCAATTCTAGGGAGAGGATAGCTGTCCTTGGGGCAGGCTTTGTTTAGATCAGTAAAGTCTATGCACATACGCCATTTCCCATTTTGCTTCTTCACCATAACTACGTTTGCCAACCAAACGGGGTACTTGACTTCACGAATTATTCCGGCGCTAAGTAATTTCTACACCTCTTCTTTTATAGCTTCCTCCTTGTCCCTTGCAAAATTTCTCCTTGTCTGGGAGATAGTCTTTGCCAAAGGATCAACTTCCAGGCGGTGGAGGGCTACTTCTTTATTGATCCCCCTCATATCTTCGACTCTCCAAGCAAAGACGTCGAGACTGCTTTTCAAGAGGGAGTGATTTTTTCTTTCTCTTCTGGAGATAATTGGCCCCCGAGCTTGATTTTTTGTTCAGGATAATCAGGGTTGATGACTACCTCTTCCAGTTCATCTACAGGCTTCATTTCAGGACCGTCACGGAATTCTAGAGACTCGATAATGATCTCTCTAATTCTTCTCCCTTCATTGTCGTTCACGTTGAGGCCTTCTTCCTCCATAAGTTTGTCAACGTCGGGGAGATTGACCTTCCCTAGGTCGTGGTTGGCCCCCGAGTTCTGGCCGTTGAAGAGAACAGGGTCTTCCTCGGATACGGGCTGAACTATGCCTAGGTCGTCTGCAATTTCTAGGACCATAGGTTCGTCCTCATCTGCAAGCACCTCACGAATATAGCTCATTCTGGAGCTAGTTTCGGTGGTTTTCTGAGACTTGGAGATCTTAATGTTTTCCTCAGGGGTATCTATCTCCACACTCTTGGATTTCTTTCTGCTCTTCACGACATGCTCCAAGAAGTCATTGGGGGTGGCCCTTACACATCCAATCCCTGCCCGAGTGGGGAATTTTACTCGTTGGTGGGGAAGTGAGGCCACCATCCCAAGTTTAGCTTGACTTGGAATGCCTATGATCGCATGGTAATCACTAGTCAAATCCATGACTACGAAATTGACTGTGGCTTTGGCTAGGAAGGGATGATCACCGACTTCAAGTTCCAGCTCCACAGTTCCCTTGGCTCCCACCTTGTGATTGGTGAATACTTCTAGCCTTCCATGATAAGGTTCCAACGTGGTGTCTTTCAAGCCCATCTGTTGGAAGGCTGAATAATATAGGATGTCACGGGAGGCCCCCGTGTCAACGAGAAGTCTTTCGGATTCAACATTGTCTATTCGGCCCTTTATCACCAAGGGTTGCTCACGGGCTGCTCGGCTTCCAGCCAACTCATTAGGAGAGAAACTAATGACCTCTTCTGCTTTATGAATCCAAGCAGGGATATGGTATACTTTGCTCAGCTCGTGGATCTGGTCCCTTAGTTTTCTGGTAGAAGTTACCTCTTCCCGTATCACATGTAACTTGGCCCTAGGGGGCCTGCGGTCTTCATCCTTGCTTTTGTCGTCATCTTCACTTTCCTCTTCCTTCCGCTTCCGTTTGTTGTCTTTTTTCATGACATAACGATCTAACTTTCCCTCGTCGACCCATTTTTGGATGATTTTCTTGAGGGCCCAACAGCCATCAGTGGTGTGCCCGTTGTCTTTGTGAAAATCACAGTATTTGTTCATGTTACGAGGGAATTTTGGCTTGTCAGTCATTGGATTAGGTGGAGGAAGGTTGACCAGCTGCATGATTTCAGAGATGGGTTTTGTAAGAGGAGTGAATTCAAGCTTCTCCGTGCTCCTTGTTTTATTTTCCCTTTGGAACCCTTGCCGTTTCCATTATCATTACGGCGAGTGCTGTCGCCTCTGTTTACATTTTTGTCGGCTCCCCTTTTCTTTGTTTTGTCCTCGGCCATGGAAATGGCATAAGCTACCTTGTATAGTTCGGACTTTGTTTGAGGTTCCCGTGAAAGTTCATAAACGAGGGGACCGGATTTTAGGCCGAGTTGAAACAAACAATGACTTCCCTATCGGTGAGGCTCTCTTCAACTTGGTCTCGCCATTTTCGGAACCGATTATAATAGGCGAGGGTGGTCTCTCCCTTTCCTGCTCAATGTTGGCCAAGTCGGTCAGCCTTATCTTCCTCTTACCAGCGGTGGCAAAGTGGTCCAAGAACATTCTCCTCATGCCTCTCCAGCAATCGATGCTACCTCTTTTAAGTTCACGGAACCAGGTCAAAGCTGTTCCGAAAAAGGTGCTCGCGAAAGCTTTACGGAGCGAGGTCATCGGCGGTGGTGAGGAGATTCATAGTTTGTTCAAAACTGCACGTGGTCTTTTGCATCGGTAGTGCCATTGTATTTTTCGAAATTAGGGAGCTTGAGGTGGGGATTAGGTGGAGGCTGCGTTATTCTCAAGGAGAATGGACGAGTTGCCCGATCATAATCATCGTCATTGAACTTCTTTCCCCTCTCCATGTCATCCGATCTTTGCTTCAACGGCTCCCATTGCTTGGTTTCCACTCCCTTGTCTTTGCTTGAGCGGGTGCTTCGTTGGGAGCTTCTCACGGATTTGTCCTTGGGGCGATTATTCACCTACGTGCTCCGCGTCATGTCGGTGGGTGTCCCGTTTGGAAGGGGCCTTATCACGCTTTGGTTCCGGGTCTTGGCCACCAAGTATCATCTGTACGGTTCAGGGGTCCTTGGCCTAACAAACTCTCTATGCAGGGCGAGGAGAATCCGGCCGACGAGCTCGTGGTGATGTGGGACGCCTAGGGGCCATGACGAGACGAGCGAGGGGACAGGGCGCTGTTCAGCCGAGTCTCGTTCTCGGGTCCCTGGAATTTACTTCCTCGTCCACTAGGAGTTAAGTGGCTTCTCGGGTCAACCACTTTGGTCCTTCTTCTTCTTTGTCATGCCGAGGGCGAGTATGTTCTCGGGGAGCTTGCCTTGGTAGTTCCCCGGTTTCAAGGAGAGGAGCTCGCTGCTCATCCTGTCCCTTTTCGAGGGGGTTGCCCACAGATGGCCTAATAAATTCAGCCATGGAATGCTCTGGGTCCAATTGCAAGAGAGCAGCTTGTGTTTCATACATTCTTTGTAAGGTCTCCATTTGCCTATGTAACAAAGAGCGTCGGTCAATGGGTTGACTTTCTCCTGCTTGACCGGCGTCGGCATTCTTTGTTTTCTTCCTTCCCACTTGCTTTCCGCGAGCACGAGTAGGTCGAGGAAGCTCAGCACCTTCTCCCTCGGCATTCACCTGACCCTTGGAACGAAGGGTCATGGAGAGGGGAGGAGGGGCATCCGACTGAGGTAGAGGGGGAGGAGGAGGCAGCTCCTCGGCTCCAGTGTTCGCCCCATTCACCTGGGTGGGGTCCTCAGCCGTAACACTCGTAAACTGTCCTTCCATTGTGAATCAACAGCAAATTACCAAGTGTAAATTCTCCAAAAATCACAATTTCAATAGAACCAAATTTATGGCCAAAATTAGGGCAAATTTTGACCACAAACAAAAACTAATTGTGATTTTTTCAACACAAAAGAATTCAAGCCAAACTGGGGCGGAATTTCACGTCAAAAACACCTCCAACGGAATCTGGGTAAATTCAGGTTGAAATTTGCAGATCTCGGCAGTTTCAAGAATAGAGCCCAAGCGGTTTCCAGAAATTCCGTTCGATGTGAGAATAATTCCGGCAAGAAAATTGGCTTTTAGCGAGCACTTTTCAGGCCAAACAAAGGGTGTTTGAATCGATTTCCCGGCAATGGAACCAATTGATGATGCCAAAATCGTCAAAACAGCCCAAATCCAAGCGATGATTGCTCCGGTGATTGCAAGGCCTGAAAATAAGAGAAAACACGTAAACTAAGCCGGGGCGGATCCGGCTAAAGGCCCTCCGGCGTGAGAGTAAGTTCACGGTTTGTATATGAGAAAACAAATGGACAGAGTTTTCCAAAGGTAAAAAGTAACGTACCTAATTATGAGCCATGGGACTTGTATTTATAGGGATGGATTGATAGAATTCATGTTGAAGTAAACTTGTAAAGAGATAAGATGTAATCCTATGAGAATTATATCTGTTAAGGAGTCCTTGTTTGACTTGAAGTGGTGTAGTTGGTTACAATCCTGATTGGATCATGAGTGTATAATCCTTGTTGTATAAGGACTGTATAATCTGCTAGCCGGAACGCCGAGGAACATGAATGTTCTACCTCGGCCTTGGCAAATAGACCGAGGTAAATGATTCTGCTTCCTCGTCATTTGGAGATTGGCCGACACGGAGATGTGCCGGGATAAATGATTTTGTTTCCTCGTCACAATGATGAAACGCCGAGGTAAGAACTTTTCTCTCCTCATCACTTGCGACATGACGGCCCAAGCATGACGTCATAAGGCCGAGATAAACGTTCCTCGTCATACGAGGAAGACCTTACTCGGCCCTGATACTTGGTTATTTAGATAATATTCATGGCCCAATCCAATTAGGTCCAGCTCGAGCAAGCCCATGTGCGTATCTCAGTTTATACCGTTCAATCTTCTTTTAATTTTCCATCCTCGTGGTGAAGTTAGGTTTGCAGAGAGAATAGAGTACAACTGTTAATGGTTGCACACAGTTAGTTGAGAAGCTAATCAGTGATAGTGATTGTTTTTCATCAGTTGGGGAAAGAGTGAATCTAAAGACAAATAATTATGATGAGCTATTATGTTTAGTTTTATTAACTATTGGCTTAGAAAATCATAAAATCTATCTTGTAGGTATTACTTGTGTTTAACTTTTTGGACGTTACTTCCACAATCTTGGGAAAAGGTAGGGGGAGGATTTCTGAACCTGTGATGTGGCTAGTTTTTACTTTATCAAAATGAAGTACCAACAGTTAGATACTTTGATAAAATAGCTCAGATAGAAGAGAACTCATTGTCATTTGCTATAGAAATTATGGGAAATCTTAAGTCCACAGATGTGTTTATGTGAGCTGTGTGTTTTTAAGCTCCTGTGGTGTACCATCAACAATTTTTTCTCTTTTATTATACTACTTTAGTGAGAAAAAAGAATGTAGTTGTAATATACCACAACAATTCAGGGTCTCGCCAGTGTGGATGCTTACATACAACAACAACAACAAAGCCTTAGTCCTAAAATAATTTAGGGTCGGCTAACATGAATCCTCATATGTCATCGTGAAAGAAAAGATGAAAAAAAAAGAAAAGATGAAAAAAAAAGAAGTTAAAAGAAAAAATATGTTGGAAAAATATATTAGAAAATGAAAAGAAACAAATAAAAATAGTGATAATAAAAGAATAAATATATAATAGATAGAAAAATAATAATAATAATAAAATAAATAAAAAAAGAAAAAAAAAGAAAATAAGAATAGAATAAAATAAAAATCAACCCCCATCACCCACATGAATTTTCGTCCACCGCTCCTGCCTTTTCAATTACCCTAATCCAAGTTTGTTTGGGTCTTCCTCTACCCCTCGACATTTTATCTATTCTCTGCTCTTCAGGTCTTCTAACCGGTGCACCACTCGGTCTCCGTCTCACATGACCAAACCATCTTAGACGATTCTCCCTCATTTTATCCTCAATGGGCGCAACTCCTACTTAACCCCTGATCACCACATTTCTCAATCGATCATTTCTTGTATGCCCACACATTCATCGTATCATACGCATTTCCGCCTCATTTATCTTATGAACGTCACACTGTTTTACGACCTGACATTTAGTGTCATAAAGCTGTGCCGTCCCAATTGCCGCGCGATGGAATTTTCCATTTAATCTATGGAGCATGCCGATATCACATAAAAACCCTGTGAAACTTTTCACTTCAACCAACATGCTTTAATCCTATGAGCCAAATCTCCATCTAATTCCACTTTCTTTGGATAATAGATCCAAGGTAGCAAAAAAAAAACATAGAAGCTTAGACATTCTTTCCATTGAATGTGATCACCCCTGCCTCCCTTCTTCCCTCTGCTAAAATTACACTCCAAATGCTCAGTCTAAAATTTCGAGATTTCAAAGTATTTCCACAACTCTAATTTACTTTCAGCACCGTCTTTTGTCTCATCAATGATCACAATATCATCCGCGAACAACATACACCATGGTATGTCATCTTGGATTGACCTTGTCAATTCGTCCATTATTAGAGCGAAGAGAAAGAGACCAAGTGTAGAACCTTGATGCACACCAATCGTGTTAGGAAACTCTTTTGTTTTCCCAACACTAGTCCGTACTCTAGTATTAACTCCATTATACATGTCTTTAATGATATCAATATATTTCTTTTAAACGCCTTTCTTCGCTAAAGCCCACCAAAGTATCTCTATATATGCCTTCTCCAAATCAATGAAAACCATTTGCAAATCTTTCTTTTTATTCCGATATTTTTTCGTGGTTTGTCTCATAAGATAAATTGCCTACATAGTTGATCGTCCGGGCATACATCCAAATTGGTTGTCCGAAATATTCACAATTCTCCTTAGTCTTTGTGCTGTCACTCATTCCCAAAGTTTCATAGTATGACTCATTAGTTTGATCCCCCGATAGTTGACACAATTTTGAACATCACCTTTGTTCTTATACAAATGGATCCGAGTACTTTTCCTCCACTCCAGTGGCATTGTCTTACTTCTCCGTATCTTGTTGAATAGTGTTGTTAACCAATTTATTCCTCCCTTCCCAAAACATCTCCAAACCCCAATTGGTATTCCATCCGGCCCTGCAGCTTTCTTCAATCCCATCTTTTTCATTGCCATTTCCACTCCACCCTTTTGAATTCTCCGCATAAAATCTCGATTGACCATAAGATAGAACTCTTGAGTATATTCACATAAATGTACAGTCTTGCACCGACCATCTAGAACGTATAGAAAGTAATTGATTTGATGTGGTGAATCCTTGCCATCTTCTTAAGATTTTTTGATTTAATATCTTCACCGCAAATTTGGTAGTAATATGTGCACTAAAATCTGGCCATTGTTTTCATCCTGGTCCCCGCGCAGTGGAAATTGTGTCAGTTATCAAGTCATATCTCAAGTATTTTTTTTTTTTTATCTCTGAGCAATAATGAATTTTGTTGAATGAACCACCTGCTTGGAAATGGGTATGGAGTTTGTTTGGGATTGATGAGCGAAGAAGTTGAATTAAACAATGCAATGTTAAATTTTTATGACTTGTTTTAGATATTATTATGCCTCTTTGTGTTTGTATGTAATTTAAAAATGTTTTAGCTTGTATGACCTCTGTCCTAAAAGAAAAGCAGTGCTTGACTGCTTGACTAAACACACAAATTAAGAGAAGGGTTGAAAGATGTACTAATCTCCTAAATTATCCCATAACATGGGTGACAAGATTTGAACTCAATCTAGGCAGGAATATTTGAAATGAGCAAATTGAAGGTTAATATAGTCAAATTTTCTGTATATATAATTCCTGTTAGTGTGCATAGTGTCGGGGAGATTATGGTTTTGAGGGATTTGGGTTGGGACTAAGGCTGAGTTGAATTGAGAGGTCTTCCTCTCATAAGCTCCGAGGCTCAACGTGGGAGACCCTTGTGTGCCGGGGCGGGATTTAGGGGGCTCCAGCATGGGCAACTGCATGCCTTGGATACAGGGTAAAATTTACAGAGCATATATTCGTCACCAACGCGTGGGGACTACTTGGATGTAGGGTTGTACAAATTATGTTGAGGTTGTGGGTTCAATTTTCTTTAACTTTATTCTCACTAATTATCTTTCTTTTTAGGTTTCTCTATTTACGGAGTTAATTATGTTCCAAATTTGTTACACCTGAAGCATTCCTACTACACTTAGATCTAGTTTCGTTGGTCTTTATCCGACGGCCATATTGTTTGATCTGTATCCCAACAACTTATGAACTCTGATATCATTCTTTATGTTTTGATTCACATAACCTGGAGTTAATGAACATGATTTTTTCTGTTGCCGAGGAATCCTTTTTCCCCACATTGTCCACTTATATGTAGTAGAGTACAATGTCACTAGACTATAACCATCTTAGAGTACAAACATGGTGCAAATTTTTGGGACGAAACACAGTTTAAGGTTGAGATATTCATGTCACCTTCTGACATGTTATGGCCTGAAATTCATCTGAATTTCTTTTGCGTTCTGACCTTGTCTTTGATTTAGCTAATTTATATAGGTTATTTCTTCAATGACAGATTACCTCAAAATCAACAAGAAGTGCAACAGAGGAAAATACTTTACATGGGTTCTTATTTGGGGTGAAGCAGCAAATGTTCGCTTTATGCCAGAATGCCTATGTTACATTTTTCATAATGTACGCATTGTATCCATCTAGTCTATATGTTAATCATGTGGTTATTCACTCTTTTGTTTAGAAACTCAGCTGCTGCTTCAACTGTGGCCTCCAGACCCATTTGATTACTCAACCTAGGAGAAAACCTATGGGACGAATGAAGTCCTTATCTTATTCTCGTAGATGAGAGCCTTGGTGTTGGTGTTAAAGAGACAACAGACTTTTATGGATCAATGGTACGGCTCATTAACTACCGGAGAAAAGGCCGCGATAATTGTCATATGAAAGGAAAAGTACGAGTAAGCCGCCTTCAAGAAAAGGGAAGGTACAGTCCAATTAAAATGGGAGGGGCTTTCTCTTTCTATTTTATAAAATAGAAAGAGAAACTCGCACTTTCTTTTCGGAAAATGGGCCTCACATTTATGAATTCTATAATTGCATGGATAGAGAGAAAAAGAGGAAAGGGTCGAGTTGGGCGGATAAAAGAGCGTACGCTGGCTATTACACAAAAATGATGAAAAAATGATGACAAAAAATAAGCATTATGCGTGAATTCTTGCTTATGAACATCAAGAAGAGCTCAGTCAAGTTGTGTACGATCGACATTGAGAAAAGATTATCTTGTAAATTTAGCTGCCGATCCGTAATCGGAGTTCGAGTCGGAGATTCTGGGTTAGACAGCCTAGCTTATAAAATTGGAGTTCATACGACGGATGCGTCGAAGCATACGTATAGGAAAGTGACCCGAGCTCCCTTTCCTGAGATTTCAGAGAGGGACTTCGAAGCCAAAGCAATAAAGGGAATAGGAAGTTAGGCACGTTCGTTGTGTGACAAAAATATGAGGATAGTCTCATGTTCCGGTGAACTTCAGACCATGAGCTCTTTCGGATTGCGAGCCTCGTAAAAAAAGAAAAGAAGATCAACCCCCAAAAAGAAGAAAAAAAAGATCACCGCAAAAGGGGAGAAAAGAAGTAGAAAAAAGAAAAAGCCATACCTGTAATTAAAAATTCCTCGAGTGAAGGAGATTTTTTTTTTCTATTTGTAGGGTTTTCTTATCATGGATAAAAAATCTTCTTTCTTTTTGTTTTTGGCTACTCAAAGAGATTGTGTGGATGATTTTTAAACGGATCCTTATCTTGATCGTAACTTTTGCTCTTTGGTTCTATGTGGGGATCTACAAAGACATCACCAATTTCAGTCCAGAAATTATGAAAACACTGACTTTCAGAGAATTGATTGATTGGCTCCTAGATTGGCGAACGCCTGGGCATCCAGAGAGGAATAAAAAAGTGGACCTCATTGTCGTTGCGATAATACTGACGGGCTTTCTCCATTTTATTCTTTCATACTTTACGGGGGCTAATACGTTCAGTCAGGTCGCAACAAGGTAGCCATAGGGAACCTGTGGCTGGATTGAATAAATCCTTCGTGTTAAGGAAAGAACTTAATTTTAAGCGCATTTATACGAATAAGTCTTTCATTTTCTAAAACATAAGTAGTAAACATTTTTTACTAGTGTTCCCATACATGCAAACACAACAAATAAAACCAAACAAAGATAGTTAACATAGATAGGAGTCTATCTCCGGTGAGCACCGGAGTAGATCTCTACTAAACAAAGAGAAAGAACACCATAAATTAAAACACACTACTTTGCGTCTACGGACACTTATTTAATTTAAGCCTTATAAAACTAAAAAGAGTCGACAGACTCTTCTAGTCTCCCCGGTGCCTGAGAGCCAGCAATATGAGTTCTTGCTGCTCCTTACGCAGCGCTTGTTGCCTCCCCTCCAAATCCTCGATACGCTCTCTGGCAGCGCGAATGCGCGCTTCTTTCCTGGCAGGATCCAGCGTTCTAACACTCCTCAAAAAGAGGTTTAGCACTCTATGTCGCTCTTGAATCTCATTTTGCAGTTGCTCCATTTCGGCAGCAATTGCAGAAAGCCTGTTTGCAACATCCGTATTTATACGTGCAAGTAAGAACTGGCTCTTGAAATGGAACTATCTGCGTGATTGCTTTCAGGAAATGGATATACTAAAGAAGATCCCCGAGTGAGATGCAAATACGGGCACCAACCCATTTCCCTTGGGATCTTAGTGAGAACATCTTCAATGGGCGGAAGCACGGTCATATAAGATTGATCTTTCAAGAGTCGCAGAAAGGGCATGACACCGAAAAAGACGGGTTAGAGCAATTGTACCACAAAGACCCTCCGGCAGGGAAAACCAATCTCAGAAGGGAAATCCGAATTCCAGGGCAACTGTGATTCTTGGTTAGCTGACTAAGGGCGGATGGGGCGGGCAAGGATAGATTTCGAGCTGAGAATGGGATTCGACGATTGATTAGTTGTTCGATCTCACTCGAGATGCGCCGACTCTAGCCAGTAGAGATCTTAGTTGTTGTTGAGTTACCTTAAATCCATATTTTCCTTGCAAGGGGATTCCCCGACTCTTGAATAGGTGTTGCAAATCTTAATGTATGGAACCTGCAACTATATTGAGGAGTAGGGAAAGGTACGAAGTGACTCGACTGAAAGGAGAGGGATGAAGTGACAATGAGGTCATTCAAGCATGGGCTTGGGCTTGCTTTGACGATGGGTAGGCTTGTTTTGGACCTTTTGTGGGCTTCCATCGAGGAAAGCAGGCTTGACAGGCCTAAGTCTTCATTTGTAGGACTTTCTATGGTTCATGTAAGCTAGGTCTTTCATTCGGGTCCTCTTGGGACACCATGTGGGCAATGCGTATAAGCTTGGGCTTTCTTAACGTGGCTCATTTGACGACTCAGTACATGGATGTCACGAGTCTATTGGCATGGAATCTTTTCTACGTAAGCTGGTTGTAAAAGTTTGTTTGTTCATACAGGCAGTGTGATTGGGGGAGATTTTGTTTGCTCCGCAAGGTAGCCAGAGCCAGCCAGTTTTTCATTAAAAAGGCACGGGAGTGTTCAACTGCAGAAAAGTAGTGCGGAGAACTAGTCAGAATTGTGCCTGCCATCTAATTCGTGACGTGGATGATCTGCCAAATCCATTGCTAACTTCACGATCGATTAGGTGAAACGGTTCTTCAAAGTTTGTTTGTTCATACAGGCAGCGTGGTTATAGTAGGCCAGCCATGCAATTCGTACTGCATTGCGAGATGACTCTACCACTCTATAAATGGAGGCTCGATAAGTGTTTCACTTCAATCAAAGAAAAGAAATTTCTTACTTGCACGTATAGATATGGATGCTGCAAACAGGCTTTCTTCAGTTGCTACCGAAATGGGGCAACTGCAAAATGAGATTCAAGAGCGCCGCAGAGTGCTAAACCTCTTTTTGAGGAGTGTTAGAACGTTGGATCATGCCAGGAAAGAAGCGGGCATTCGCGCTGCCAGAGAGTATATCGAGGATTTGGAGGGGAGGCAACAAGCGCTGCGTAAGGAACAGCAAGAACTCATAGTGCTGGCTCTCAGGCACCGGGGAGACTAGAAGAGTTCGTCGACTCTTTTTAGTTTTATAAGGTTTAAATTAAATAAGTGTCTGTAGACGCAAAATAGTGTGTTTTAATTTATGGTGTTCTTTCTCTTTGTTTAGTAGAGATCTACTCCGGTGCTCACCGAAGATAGACTCCTATCTATGTTAACTATCTTTGTTTGGTTTTATTTTTTGTGTTTGCATGTATGGGAACCCTAATAAAAAATGTTTGCTACTTATGTTTTAGAAAAAGAGACTTATTCGTATAAATGCGCTTAAAATTAAGTTCTTTCCCTAAGACGAAAGATTTATTCAATCCAGCCACATGTTCCCTATGGCTACCTTGTTGCGACCTGACTGAACGTATTAGCCCCCCGTAAAGTATGAAAGAATAAAACGGAGAAAGCCATCAGTATTATCGCTACGACAATGGGGTCCACTTTTTTATTCCTCTCTGGACGCCCGGGTGTTCGCCAATCTAGGAGCCAATCAATCAATTCTTTGAAAGTCAGTGTTTTCATAATTTCTGGAGTGAAATTGGTGATGTCTTTGTAGGTCCCCATATAGAACCAAAGAGCAAAAGTTACGATCAAGATAAGGATCCGTTTAAAAATCATCCACACAATCTCTTTGAGTAGCCGAAAACAAAAAGAAAGAAGATTTTTTATCCATGATAAGAAAACCCTACAAATAGAAAAAAAAATTCTCCTTCACTCAAGGAATTTTTAATTACAGGTATGGCTTTTTCTTTTTTTCTACTTCTTTTCTCCCCCTTTTGTGGTGATCTTTTTTTTCTTCTTTTTGGGGGTTGATCTTTTTTTTTTTTATGAGGTTCGCAATTCGGAAGAGCTCATGGTCTGAAGTTCACCGGAACATGAGACTACCACACATTTTTGTCACACAACGAACGTGCCTAACTTCCTATTCCCTTTATTGCTTTGGCTTCGAAGTCCCTCTCTGAAATTTCAGGAAAGAGAGCTCGGGTCACTTTCCTATACGTATGCTTCGACGCATTCGTCGTGTGAACTCCAATTTTATAAGCTAGGCTGTCTAACCCAGAATCTCCGACTCGAACTACGATTACGGATCGACAGCTAAATTTACAAGAAAATCTTTTCTCAATGTCGATCGTACACAACTTGACTGAGTTCTTCTTGATGTTCATAAGCAAGAATTCACGCACAATGCTTTTTTTTTGTCATCATTTTTTTCATCATTCTTGTTTTTTTTAGTTTGTTTGTATTTATTTTTTGTTTGTATTTATTTTCCATCCCATTACTTTCGATCACTTCCAATCCAACACACCCGAAAATCTCCCTTTTCAACCAAGTTTCAGTCTCATACGCCTTTTTGTAACACTTTCGCCATTTCGTAACACTCCAAGATACTGCCAATAGTTCGTCTGAACTGAACTCAGATTTTTTTTTTGTGTAATAGCCAGCGTACGCTCTTTTGTTCGCCCAACTCGACGCTTTCCGCTTTTTCTCTCTATCTATGCAATTATAGAATTCATAAATGTCAGGCCCCATTTTCCGAAAAGAAAGTGCGGGGGGTCTTTCTATTTTATAAAATAGAAAGAGAAAGCCCATCCAATTTTAACTGCCTTCCCTTTTCTTGAAGGCGGCTTACTCGTACTTTTCCTTTCATATGGCAATTATAGCGGCCTTTTCTCCGGTAGTTAATGAGTCATACCCTTGATCCATAAAAGTCCGTTGTCTCTTTAACACCAAGGCTCTCATCTACGAGAATAAGATAAGTCTCTTTCCAGGTATTCCTATCTGTTAATTTCATTTTAGGCTAAACGAATCCGTTTGCTTCTAGTCTTTGAATCAATTACTTACCTAAATAGATCTGTGGTTGTAGGCTATGGTGATAATTGCATGGACTGAAACTCCCCTCTTGGCTATATTCAAGAAGGATGTATTATATCCTCATAGAGTACATGCCAATGGTCATGTATTCATTTTTAATATATTTTCCTTCCATTAACCTTCTGTTCATAATATCTTGCTAATCAGTGATGGAATTGATGACTTTTGTGCAGACCATTAGTTTTAATTGCAGAAACAATACTCTTACAAGATCATAGCTTTTGAAATCATATCAAGCGACCAAGACCATTGAGGTATAAATTAAATTTGCAACAACAGTTATGTCTATGAAATGAAAAATGGCAATATATAAGTTATGCTTGTGTTTATTCTAATTACTTATTTTTTATTTATTAGTCATAATATGGTTAACAAAAAAAAAACTATGGTTTGAAATGTACTTTAACCGTGGTCTGGATCGCGGTTCGGACCGTGGTCCGTACCGCAAAATCAAACCACGGTTTAGACTGAACCAAATCGAACCATGACGGTTTGGTTTAGTTCGATCTGAATTTTTTTATGGTTTAGCTCGGTTTGAAATTTCTCCAAATCGATAGGTCCAAACCATAAAATCAAATCACGGTTTAGACCAAACCAAATCGAACCTGGACGGTTTGGTTTAGCTCGGTTTGAAATTTCTCCAAACCGATACTAGTGGTTTGACTTCTAAATTTGCCCAAACCGAGCTAATCCGAACCATTTACACCCTAGTTAACTAGTTAAGAGGTAAGTCGGAACAAGAGAGAGAATAGAGGAAGAAAGAGGCCGAAGGAAGAAAAATAATTTACAATCTTCGATTGTAGAGAGAACTTATTTATTTATATATCGCAAAACGGGGGTTATGATTATTTTATGTAATGTGGTTTGATATGACGGTATGGTTTGGTGGTTCGGTCTCAAACCGCTGTTTGGTTCGGTTTGGTCTGGGAGGGTCAGACCACAAACCAAACCGAAACATGTGGTTTGCCAAAATTTGAGACCAAATCGAACCATTCATACTTAGAAAGAACCGAACCGCTTACACCCCTAACTTAATCTCCGTTATCCATTGATTTTCATTTTAGTTTCCACGTAATTACTACAGAGAAACTCCCTAGGATATCATTGAAAGTAAAATGCAGAGTCGATCTAACCAATCATCCATTGGTGCTGGTTGCAAAATAGGTTATTTAGCTACTGCTAGAAGATGGCAAAGAGATAGGAGTTAAGGCCCGAGAATTAAGGGTAAAAAAATAAAACATGATATTGGATGAATAACGCCACCAAGCATGCATCCACAGTTAATACATGCATGTTTCAAGACTATGTACTTTTCCAGAATCCCCAAACAAATGAATATTGGCTCCTGCATTCCTCAAATAAATAATTCTCCGAAATTTGACATCTTATTTTCATCTTCATTCAAGAAATTAAAGAGAATGGCCAAAGTATACCAATTCAGTTAAATCATTCAAGACAAATATTAGCAGTAGATGTCAAGCATGCATTCCGCAATCGCAAAAAAAAACACCACACCTATGCTGATCATTCCAACCATTGCAGCTTCAAACTGCACATAGGCTAATGGAGGAAGGGAAATTTAGCGGCTGACATATTAGAACCACGTAAGGCTCTCATGCCAAAATAAAATCCATCACATCTATTGGTTGCTTCTTAGTTTTATTGAAAGAGTGAACAGTGCTTATAGTTTTCCATACAGATTCAATCTGGTGTCATAATTTTCATTTCATGATTATGTTTACAGAAGTGGATTTCTACAACAACAAAAGGTAAGCTAGCACTATCCAGATTGGCGGCCAAAAACCTAAAATTGGAGTACAAGCAAAAGATAATCAGCACCACCTTACACAAATTTACACATCGTCAGATCTTATATCCAACATAGAATTATCATGAACAGACTCCTCATAGCGAGGGTCCGGGGAAGGGTCCCCACCACAAGGGTGAAATGTAGGCAAGTCCTCCAAAGAATAATTTCCAATCACATTTTAACAGAAAACAAAGAAACATTTCAACCACCCACTTATAAAGACCATTGAATTATCCATTGTTTATGTTACAACAACTCTCCATAATCCTTTTCTCATTATTGTCTGATAAACCATGTATACAGAACATTAGAACGAACTTTCAGATCGTTTTCTCCTTCTAGCAAATCCATCTTTCTCATTTCTACAAAATATTAAGTCTTTGAATGAATATCCAGTTATAGTTATTCATGGAAACTGAGAAAGTAATGTTTTAGGCAATTATAGCAGCACAGACAAGTGTATATCCAAAAAAAAATTTCATTTCTTGTCCTATGAACACCTTCACCATTGCCAACTATAATGTCTCAGTGTGCAGCACATGCTTGCAATGCAATGATACAGGCACTATGGATATGCACTTGTTTGCGCTGCTAGAACTGCCTAAAACATTACTTTCTCAGTTTCCATGGATAACTAGAAATGGACATTCATTCAAAGACTTAATATTTTGTAGAAATGAGAAAGATGGATTGGCTAGAAGGAGAAAACGATCTGAAAGTTCGTTTTAATGTTCTGTATACATGGTTTATTAGCCGATAATGATGAGAAAAGGATTATGGAGTTATGGGTTGAGTTGTTGCTGTAAAATAGACAATGGATAATTCAATGGTTATAAGTGGGTGGTTGAAATGTTTCTTTGTTTTCTGTTAAAATGTGATTGGAAATTATTCTTTGGAGGTTTCACCCTTGTGGTGGGGACCCTTCCCCGGACCCTCGCTATTCGGGGAAGCTTCGTGCACTGTGATTCCCCCTTTTAGGTGTACTGTTCTAGTCTGGAAGTCAATCAAGAGTATGTTCATGATAATTCTATGTTGGATATAGATCTGACGATGCTGTGTAAATTTGTGTAAGGTGGTGCTGAGCATTTTTTGCTTGTACTCCAGTTTTAGGTTTTTGGCAGCCAATATGGATAGTGCTAGCTTACCTTTTTGTTGTTGGAGAAATCCACTTCTATAAACATGATCATTAAATGAAAATCATGACACCAGATTGGATCTGTATGGAAGACTATGACCACTGTTCACTCTTTCAATAAAACTAAGAAGCAAGCAATAGATGTGATGGATTTTATTTTGCATGACTGCCTTGCATGGTTCTAATATGTCAGAACCGCTAAATTTCCCTTCCTTCGTTAGCCTCAGTGCAGTTTGAAGCTGCGACGGTTGGAATGATCAGCATAGGTGCGGTGTTTATTTTGCGATTGCGGAATGCATGCTTTGCATGTAATGCCAATATTTGTCTTGAATGATTTAACTGAATAGGTATACTTTGGCCATTCTCTTTAATTTCTTGAATGATGAAAATAAGATGTCAAATTTCGTAGAATTATTTATTTGAGAAATGCAGGAGCCAATATTCATTTGTTTAGGGATTCTGGAAAAGTACATTGTTTTGAAACATGCATGTATTAATTGTGGATGCATGCTTAGTGACGTTATTCATCCAATACCATGTTTTATTTTTTTACCCTTAATTTTCGGGCCTTAACTCCTATCTCTTTGCCATCTTCTAGCAGTAGCTAAATAACCTATTCTGCAACACCAATGGATGATTGGTTAGATCGACTCTGCATTTTATTTTCAACATCTTCTAGCAGTAGCTAAATAACCTATTCTGCAACCAACACCAATGGATGATTGGTTAGATCGACTCTGCATTTTATTTTCAATGATATCCTAGGGAGTTTCTCTGTAGTAATTACGTGGAAACTAAAATGAAAATCAATGGATAACGGAGATTAAGTGATTTGGAAAATAATGTATTATGGAAAAATATTATTTATGCAGGGAATGAGAAATCCTCTACATTTGGAGGTTTGGAGAATAGGCACTATGAAATACTTGGATGCACTTAAGCTACAGGAGAAGCTGGCATCAGATAGAAAAGTCGGTAAAATTTATGATACCCTTCTGTCTCTGCAACATCCACCTACATATACCCTTGGCAAACGACGGACCGATTATAGTCTTTTAGTCCCTGAATCCGAGCTCAAAACCAAGGGTGCGGAACTTCACTACACACAAAGGGGAGGTGACATCACTTTTCTGGTCCGCAACAAGCCATCCTCTATCCAATTATTTCTCTGAGGGAAATTGGGCTTGGTGCTAGGAATTACGTGGAAAGGCTCGAGTCAACTATGATTGACTTGGCATCTCTATACAGGGTCAATGCTCACAGTGGAGGGAAGTGTGAGACAGGAGTTTGGGTTCAAGATAGAAAGATTGGTGCAATTGGTGTTCGAATTTCATCTGGGATAACATATCATGGATTGGCTTTCAATATTGATCCTGATTTAAGCTACATTAAGCATATTGTGCCTTGTGGGATAAAAAATAAAGACGTTACGTCTTTAAGGAAAGAAACGGAGGCAATACTTCCTGATGAAGAAGTGATTCAGTATCAGTTGATTACTTGCTTTGCTAGATTATTTGGTTATACTAATATCCTTTGGAAAGATGGTGCACCGACATTGCTTGATAACCAGGAGAGTGATTGATCTGCACCCATTCTGTGTCAAAGTGGACTGCCTGATATGTTGTGAAATTGGTGCTCCCCCGTTGCAATCAACACAAAGAAAACAACACACCCACACGTACAAGAAAGAAACAATCACACACAAGAACACAAGAGTTGTTTACCCGGTTCATTCACCAACTCGTGAACTACGTCCGGGGGCAATTGCCAAGCCAATATGTATTAGTCTCCTCTCTAATATGTTGCTACAATATGTTCTAGGCCGAAATTATGCTTATATAGTTTATACAAGGAACCTAGCTCAGTCAAAGAAGAGATCTACACAAAATAGGAAACAAAATCAGACCAGGATTCAAACTCCCCGACGCCAGCGCGGCCGCGCACCCTAGCAGCGCGGTTGCCCTCCATTGCCGAAGTTCCAGCCCCAATTTTGACCAACGAGCGCGGTCGCTCTCCACCCCGCAGAAACTCCTCCGTCGCTTCCTTCCTTGCAGTTTAGGATCCAATCCCAACAATCTCCCACCGGAGACTAAACTAACAAACATAAAATCATCCATTAACTCCCACCACAGAGTAAAGACCTTCGAACACATTCCCCCTCTTCCATATTGGCTTGACACTACCGCACCTCTCCTCAAGTACTAAGGCGAGTTGAAACCAAGCGACGTTTCAACCTCTCCGTGTTAGATCGTTCTTGCCTCCCCAAATCAGCTTCTACCTTGATTTCTCCCCGCAAGTCTAACTTCGCCTTCTCCCTCCAGACCCACCTTCCTCGCAATGCCTCCCCTTGAAACTTGGACACACCTTGTTTCTTGCATCGACTATTCTTGGTCTGAAACCGCTCTCTGTTAGGGCCCTTGGACTTCCTCACCACGTTGATCAACTTTGTGTCCTCCCCAACATACCGTTTCTTGATGTCTCCCCTTTTCACACCAACAGGCCGGTTCTTAAGCCTCTTGCTCCCACCGGAACGAACATCGACATTGTAGGTAGAATACAACATCTTCCCCTTAACCCCATGAGCCAACACCTTAGCCCCTTTTGTGACTTCCCAAGACCCACCAATGAAAGAAACACCATACCCTTCACTGTCAAGTTGTCCCACAGAAATCACCCTTCTCCTCAAATCCGGAACATGCATCACGTCGTGTAGTTGTAAAACAGCCCCATTAGGTGTCTTCATCATTACATCCCCTTTCCTTTGATCTTCAATGGTTGACCATCACCAAGATAGAGAACCCCAAAATCTCCGGTTTTGTAATGCCTCATTGATTCTGCATCCCCACTAGCATGACAAGAAGCTCCAGAATCCAACACCCAATCTTCACCCGACTGCTCCTCCCCTAGGATTAATACATCACCACCATCATCCACCACGTTAGCACCACCACCTTTTCCCGGACAGTCATAACTGATATGCCCCAATTCACCACAATTGTAGCACTTGACCTTTTTCCCCTTAGGTCTCCCCCTATTTCTCTCCACCCTAAGTGCAGCCCCATCTACGGACGATTCTCCCCTTTTCTCCTTCCTTCGCAACTCCTCTTGAAGGATGAGATCTCTAACCTCCGTATACACCAATGTTGTTTTCGACGTACTAATCGTTGTGACAGTAACCTCCCAACTATCAGGCAATGATTTTAGTAGAAAACAAGCTAGCACTTCATCGGAGAAAGTAATATCAACACTTTTCAATTGGTCCACCATACCTTTGAAATTGCCGATATGACTTGCGGCTGTCTGCCCCTCTGACATCTTCGCATTCGCAAACATCTTTATCAAATGCACCTTATTGATATTCGACGGCTTCTCATACATGTCCGACAGTGTTTGTAGCAACTCCACCGTTGTCTTGGCCTCCATAGCGTTCCGTGCAACGTCGTCGGTTAGGGCACTCCTTACCGCTCCTAACGCCTTCCGATCCAACGTCTCCCAATCCCCTTGTGACATGTCTTCGGGCTTCGCCTTCAAGGGTCCATGAAGATTCTTACAATAAAGGTAGTCTTCAATCCTTGTCTTCCAAAACGTGAAATTCACACCGTTGAATTTCTCGATTGAGTTCTTCATCTTGACTGCTTCACCAAAATCCCCAAGAACGCGATTCAAAATTAATCAACTAATGAAAAAATTTTGAATCCTCCGAACCAAAGCTTTGATACCAGTTGTTGTGAAATTGGTGCTCCCCCGTTGCAATCAACACAAAGAAAACAACACACCCACACGTACAAGAAAGAAACAATCACACACAAGAACACAAGAGTTGTTTACCCGGTTTATTCACCAACTCGTGAACTACGTCCGGGGGCAATTGCCAAGCCAATATGTATTAGTCTCCCCTCTAACATGTTGCTACAATATGTTCTAGGCCGAAATTATGCTTATATAGTTTATACAAGGAACCTAGCTCAGTCAAAGAAGAGATCTACACAAAATAGGAAACAAAATCAGACCAGGATTCAAACTCCCCGACGCCAGCGCGGCCGCGCACCCTAGCAGCGCGGTCGCCCTCCATTGCCGAAGTTCCAGCCCCAATTTTGACCAACGAGCGCGGTCGCTCTCCACCCCGAGCGCGGCCGCTCTCCCCCGCAGAAACTCCTCCGTCGCTTCCTTCCTTGCAGTTTAGGATCCAATCCCAACATGATATGCAATCTGTGGTAATTATCCTCATCTTTTTGCACCACAGTTTTATATGTTTTTTCCAAATCTGAATGCTCAAAATTCTGTTTATTCAGACATGTTGGTCATGGTCCAACTTGGTTTGACCAAGTGTTTGATTGTTTAAAATTAGAGAGAATCTTGCCATCTTTGCATATGGGTATTTGACTTAGGTCCGAAGCAAAATGGTGGGAATGGATGATCTGAATCATCTGATATCAGTATTCAGTAGTAGATTTTTGTCTTTTTAGTCTCCTCTCTTTCTCCACCTGATGCACTTATATCTGATCGCTAATTATATAAGTATAAATAAAACAAGAATTTGAATAGAGATGATGTCATCGGTGAGGTTTTGTAGGATGGCTTGAAACCATGTTCAATTTTGAGGAAAACAAAGGGTCTCACGGTAAATTTAGGTCTTACTTTAATTGATTAGCCAGCCATGCCTTAGATTGTAGTGGTTGAATGGAAAAAAAGGCTTTGGATTTATTTGTCAAGCCCTAATGTTATGCTATCACTTTGGAAAAAAAAAACCATTGGCTTTGTTTGGATTTAAGATTTTTTTTTTTTCGTGATTATTTGAAAACGTAAGAGTGGAAAATAGAGAAAAATAAAGGGGTCTAAAAAGTAAGGATGAGAAAAAAAAACAAAAAATATAACAATAAACTAGAATAATAACCATCAATTCAACAACACCTATGAATTAGTACTTACATTTCCACCAGTTATTCCTTATTAAATCTATAGTCATTTTCTATTATATATTCCATTTGAGACCATGCTTTCTCATTTCACAGTTCAAACCCACTGCATTATTTTTTTCAAAAAAGGTTTTTTTTTTTTTTTTTGACCTAGATCTAGTGGACAAGTTATGGTACAAAAAGAAGAGAAGAACAAGACATTCTCCCTCCCATAATAACTTGACTGTAAATGTCAGGTTACCCAGCTAAAGTTAGATGTGGCTTAAGTACCAAGGAATATTTGTTTAATTACAATAATTAATTAACTAATCAAGCACTTAATAATGGTAATCAAAATTCAAAGGGAGGGGAATGATGTGGTCTCATGTGACTTTTTTTAACACATGACATGCTCTTTTAATCTTTTGATAAAGATCTGAATCAAAGTTTCAGATCTCCACATTAGTCAAATTAGCCTCACATGATACCTCCTTCCAAGTTCCAACTTGCTAAACAACAAGGAATCTATTTTAGGATCTCAAATTCATTAGCACTAGGAATTTGGTCAAATACATCTCATTTTTGTCTCAATTTAGTGAAATTAATTACGGGTTTTGCCCCAACAACAAAGTCAAGTTAGTTACATGAGCAGTGAATAAAACCGGTTTTTGGACTGCCATATGACTGTTTGGTGATCAGACAACTGATTGTTAGTAGTAGTTAAGCATTCTAACTTCCCAACTATAGACTGTTGCTGGATTGGTAAAAGTTTTGATGAACACGTCTATTAGTGGACCCTACCAATCGTACAGTTACAGATTCTCACAAATTTAATAGCCGTTGGATTAATAAATGGTCAGATGAACATTTCATGTCTTCCCATCCTTTACGTAATATGACCAGTTCTTAGGTTTCCATAAGAGTGTGAATCAATTGTTCCAAATCATTGTTACCTTTTTAAATATTATGTAATGAACTTTATGAGTACGTTAAACGCGTTTGTAAAAGATAAATACCAACTCTAACATGCAAATATAACTCTAAAAACATGCACAATTTGTCAATCTTGACTAAATGTGACTACACTTGCTCATTTTTCCCCATATTATTCTAATACATCACACATGATATTGTCAGACTTAACACAACCCTACAACCAAGAAGCATGGTTTTGTTCTTTTTAATAATTATTTCTTCCCATAAATTTGTTTAAAAGAGACACTTCCTCTCCATTCTTGATCTCAAGCTTAGCGAAATTCAATTCATCATCAAGCAAAAAGGGAAAAAAAAAAGAAAGTAGAAACAATGTTGTCAATCCGATTACACAAATCATTGTCAATCTTTCTCATATTTTCCTTGATTTTCTTTCATAATCTTTTGTTATGTTCTTCATTATCTTTCAATCATGAAAGAATATCACAGAATTTTCCTCGGAAAAGCTTTCAATCAAGAAAGTTACTTGGTGTTTCTGTCAACTCGCTTTCTACTGATCCGAAGAAGTTGAAGGGAGGAGCTATGAAGGAGGCGGAGACAAGTGTGGATGCTAGTCTAAGGAAGAGGCCACCAAGTTCTTCAAATCCTATTCAAAACAAGTGATAAAATATGATCTTCTAAATTAATACTCCCTCCGTCCCACGTAACTGTGGACTTACTTTTTGGGTGTGGGAATTAAGGAAAAGTAGGAGAGAGAAATAGATGAAGGAGGTGTTTGTGAATATGAAAAATTAAATAGCAGAGAGAATGAGTGAGAGGAATAGTTAGGAGAGAGAATGTTGTGAGTATAAAAGTGAAGTAGGAGAGAGAATGAGTGGGTGGAATAGTGAATATTTGTTTCCATTTTTGGCAGTCCACACTGATGTGGGACGGACCAAAATGGAAATAAATTCACACTTACGTGGGACGGAGGGAGTATATAGGATTTTTCTTGTCTATTTTATTTTCAGCTCTAGATGTTGAAGAAGGAGAAAATCATTACTCTTTCGACATTTTTGCAATTTATTTAACATAGTTTCTTAGTGTAGAAATCTTTCTTCAATTCTCTGGTGTTTATAAGATTTTTTGTTTTGTTGCTATGACCTCTTTATGCATATCAGCATAATGTATTTATTCAGGATTAGATTATATTAGATTAGTTTCTTTGTTAAGAAATATGACACTTATCTTGAGGCGGAAATACAAAACTGCGACACGTATAATGAGACACGTATAATGAGACGGAGATTATATTTTCCTTTTCCGCATCGTTGCTTTAGTACCATGAAAGCCAGAAAAAAAGATGATTCCTTTCAAGTTAATGGAGCATGATAACATCCGTAATCAATAAAAGGGAAATGTTCCATTCCTGTTGTTAGACAAAGACTAGCAAACGAGAGGTTTACACTCCTTTTACAAATTTATGGAATCATGTTCTTGCAAAAATATATGTACAAATAAAAACCAACAACAAATGTTCAGATTCTGATGAAATAAGCCAATAGACAACAATAATATCAAGCAAATACTTCTTCCGTCCCAGCTTAATTGAGACTTATTTCTTTTTTTCATCTGTCCCATCACAATTGAGACTGTAAAAAATGGCAAACTTTTAATAATTTTTTTGATTGAACCCACTTGTCATATTAACAACACCACTATTAATATTGTACTAATTTTTCTTAATCATTGTCCAGAAAGTTGGTCTCGATTGAAATTTGAGACGACGGAGGGATTATTCGTTTTAGTAGGAGGGAAGAAGTACTGATTACACCATACAAGAAGGGCATCTACTTTGTGATGTTATGTCCAAAAAGTGAAGAGAAGGTTAAGGCTATCTGAGCTCTATATAAGGAAGCAATGTTATGATGATGAGTTGAATTCATATTTGAACTCACTCTTTAACAAGCTAGATATAGATATTAGAGGTGGTTGTTGAAACATGGGTGTTAGTGGTGCAATGGAGGACGCCGATGTGTTAATGCCAGACACCACGGGGAACCGCGAGCGCAACATCGGCGTCCTCATTGCACCACCAACTCTCACAAGTTTCTTTGAAGTACTTCTATTGAGTTTCATTCTTGCTATATTAATACGTTCGAGTAGATTAACAATTTATGTATATTTATATAGCATTACTTTCTATCTATATTGCTCCCTAACATATTTTCGGGGTTTCATACGATATGATGATTCATAACATCCAATTTCAAATTATTTTGTAACTAATGCTTCGTTGTTGTTTGTGCCTTTGATCACTCGTTCAATTTACTGAAGGTTCGTTGTTGTTTGTACCTTTGATCACTCGTTCAATTAAGTGAAGGCCCGGACTTTAGACTTTGATTAAGTTAGAATAGCTCCAAACCAATTGATCTAGAACTTCTAACCAGTTGATCTAGGACTTGGTAGAAAATATTAGTGTTTTTTGTTGTTTTGGGTGTTGGAAAAATTCGTTATATGTGAAGGAAATTGTGTATTTTCCTTACATGAATCGTTTGTCGTTTGACAAAGATTATTGTGGGTTCATGTTCCATGTTGTGAGAACATGAAAATGAAATATCTAGATGTCCAATTTGGTATTGGATAAGAAAGATATGATAGCTCAAAGTTGATGGGTTGAAAGTGTAACTTTTGAAACTTCATCAAAATATTGATGTTCCATAAATCCAAATTATTAAGGGATTAATTGGATATTGATGATGTTCCATAAATCCAAATTATTAAGGGATTAATTGGATATTGATGTTCCATAAATCCAAATTATTAAGGGATTAATTGGATACATACCAAGAGTGTTGGGGTTACAAATTGAAAGGACCTTCATATAAAATCCTAGGACTTTTGGTGGAGCAAAAGGAGAGTTACCCACAACAAGAAACTAGAATGTTTTTTCATCAATCTTTCCACCCTCTCTCTTGCAATTTGTTATCTTCTTCCTTTGGCCTCCTAGAGAAATATCCATGGTGATTTTGTCCAAGCATAGGGAAATTCGTCGAAAAACTTTAAGTGTAAAGTTGTTCCGGTTCATCCGTTTTATCCTGGGAGACTAACGTCCATTGAAGACCTCGAGCACTCGTAGTGAGGGGGCGAATTAGTCTTAAGGAGAGTGTGTCACACACGACTCGGATTCAAGCAAATTCAAGATGAAGATTCAAGGAGGTTACGACACGGATTCAAGCAAACTCAAGACAATGAATTTACGGTTTTCTCTTTATTATTTTTATGTTGTATATTATATTTCAATTCATTGTAATTCTTTTCTCATTTGTGCTCGATTGTATAGATTTTGTCTAACATTGGGAAATGAGCTAAATTTGAATAGCAATAGCATATACTCTCCTCATCCTATAACAAATGTTATTAGAACTAAAAACGCACAAATTAAGAAAAAAAAATGATATTGAGAGTATGAAAAAGGGGAAATAGCATTTTATTGTCACTGATTTCACACGAAATTGCAATGTAGGAACTAAAATTTTATTTTTTACAATTTAATACACTATATTCACACTTTGTTGCAATATAGGGCAAAAATGGATGAAATTTGCAAAAGTTAACGAAATAAATAGAAAAGTGTAACGAGTATCTTATAAATTTACATTTCCCTCCTAAAGTTTGATAATTTAATGAAAATATGTTATAATAATAATTCTAATAAAAAATATTACTATTAAATAATAACATATAAATAATGTTGAAAATTAATATAATACATATAAAATAGAGAAACATTAGAAAAGAAAAAAATATATATTTTTGATTGATTTTTATTTACAGATTTTTAAAAATTTATACTAATTTGCTATAGAAAATTTACTTATTCTTCAAGAAAATTTATACTTATTTTATCAAAAAAAAATAAAAATTTAATATCCTAAACATTAAAATATAACCTTTTTTTCTAGCATAAAAATAATACTCTTTAAAAAATAATTCCCCCAAATTCCTCAAATAATCTAACTCCCACATTGAAAAAATAAAAACCCTTCTTTCTCTATAGCTTCCCTCTCCCTTCCCACAAGTCACCGCCTCCCTAATAGTCCATGAAATTGTCTATGGCCAGTTTGCAAGTGTTATAAGAAAGGTTGATAGCACAACTGATAACATTTGCGGTAACACACATAATAGAGTATAAAAACAGTATGCAAAACCGAACAAACAGTTTGTAAAATACAACAATTTTGCAGCGGAATATAAGAATAAATACAAGAATTAATTTTTCTCAAGTTATATAAATATATAACTTGAGGATGCCTAAACGGCGAAGACTTTATATTCACTATATGAGATGATTACAAAGTCAAGTTGTTCCCTATCTATATATCAATGTAAGAACTAGGAACTAAGTTCAATCACGAAGTTCTATCCTAGCCACGACACAATCAAGTCCCAAGACGTTGAAAGTGGAAATAATTTGTGGGAGGAAGAACACAAAGAGCCGAGGAGTAATTGGTCTTTTCTTGTGCAAGTGTGTGTGTGATGCTTGACATATTGTGCTTGTCTACACCCTTACTATTTATAGACTTCAAATACTTGGAGGCTACTCTTCATTTAACAGCCTTGAACTCGATCGGATGGAGTGGAGATGTTGTTGGAATTGTTGAGCTAAAGACTTGATCAATCCCCTTGAATGTAGCAACCGTCTTGCTTAGTGCCCAAGTCCTTAGCATTAACTCCTTGTACCCAAGAGCTCTTCTGTGTTGTACTCTCTTGTTTGTCCATCAATCTCAACGTTGAACAAGTCTTCTTAGTTCCTACATGTTCTCCTTCAGCTGTTTACGAGTTACGCATAATCTCAATTTATGCATAATTCTCCTCTTGACTCGTTCCACCACTTTTGTAGCTCTAACTTCTCATTGTCATTTACATGTACATTGTACTAACCACGCATATATTTTGCAAGTATAAATTATACAAATATTCAATATAACCTATGTAAAAAACGTCCAACTAATAAAGTCAGACGTGTTGGGTAATACCTTAAAAGTGCTATCACTACTTGTGGTAACACCTACGTCTGATAACACTTAGAGAGTGTTGGCAGCACTTGTGGTAACACCATCAAGCTGCACTTACAAACTCCCCAATAGTTGTACATTTCTTGCATTTCTTTACAAACACCAAGGTGCTTGTACCTGCAACAATTTGTTAGCAAAATAACCATTCCACACATGTCAATAATTAACTCCCCCATAATAAGGAAGCTAACTACAAAAGATCAAACTTTAAAACTTAACCATACAAACCAAAATTTGAACAAAATCAAATTTTAACAACTAGTTTTAAAAAAGTTTAATCTAAACTACCAAATAAAATCCTAAGTTTAAACAAACCATAAAACCAATCCAAAGCATTGTCAAAGTTATCAACCACATACCAAATTTAAAACACAAATTAAATTATTTTGATGCCACCATAAAAAAGATTGTTTCAAGAACACACCATCCACCAAAAAGTGATTCCACCTGCAATATTGATATTACCCGATCCGGCGCGCGGACGACATCTCGCGTTGGGGGACCCGTTTTGCTGCTTTTCGTTTTGTAGATTCGCCACACCGTTTTGATTATGCCCAAACATTGAGAAAAGACTGTTTTTGTTTATTTTGTTGTGTGATGAGATTTTGAGTTCGGATGTCAGGTTACGCCTCAGGAAGAGATATTTTGGCTCACCCGAGTCGCCTCGTAGACACGAGTCTTTTGGTACCCTTTTTTTCTTTAAATGTTGTGTGTGTGTGTGTGCTTTTAAATAAAATGCATTAAGTAAATAATTGAAAGACAATGCGGGAATATTAACAAACCGCTATCACCGTCAGACCTCCATAGTGCAATGAAAGGCCTTGTGGGATCGTTTGTACGGTTTGGGTCTGCGTGAATAGTAAATATTGACTACATTGTAAGCAGTAAATTTAAAGCAGTAATGTATTTAAAGACTAAAATTTAGAGCAGTATTTAAATGTGCGAAAGGAGAACTCACCAATGTTGGTCAAGTTCTATCTTCCTAGGGTTTGTAGGAGGAATGTGTTTGACTGAGGGTGTTTAAAGAGAAGAGAGGTTTTGCCCTCACTAATGGCAAAATCTCCCCTAATTAACTCTCGGTATCACACTCAGGGTTTCTAAAGAGGAGATAAATTCTGCATTCACTCGGGCAGAACCTCCCCTAATTAACACTCGTTCACACTTGTTTGGACTCGCTCACACTCGTTTGGACTCGCAGGTTTGGACCGGTTTGAGCCGTTTGGGTGTTTGGAGTTTGGTTGGGGATGAATAGGGTTTGTGGGACATCAGAAGGTCGATCGAGACGGACCGAGATCGTCTCGAGAAGGCTTTGGAGTACCTCGAGAGGGCTTCGGAGTGCCTCGGGATGGCTCGAGAGGCCTCGGGAAGGACTGGAAGAGGCTGGAATGGCCTAGAATTGTGCCTGAAGGCTGGGGGAGATAGGAGAGAATTGAGGTGTGTGTAAAATGGGATGGGGTGCCCTCTATTTATAGGACTCAAAAAATTGCAAAAGTGTCCGTAGTGACATGTATGCAATTACAATTTTTTGGTTTTCCTGGATTTCAGGGAATATTGTGGACTTTGTCGAGATTTTGCAATGATTTTGACGTGTTGACATAAGTGTCCGTGTGGACACATCATGATTTACACACGTGTCCGTACGGACATGTATGCAAGATGACTTGTATTTTGCATTTTTGTTATTTCCTGCAAAGTCCTTGAATTTCCTTTTATCCCTGAAAGGTCCTTCTTTGGTTTGGCTGGTCAGCTTGGACCTTTTGGACATTACGGGTCTTTGGGATCACGAATATGTGAGTCCTTGGTGTTTCCCGTATGCTCAGATGAAGAGCGGTCCGGATTGGGGTACTTACAGAAGCCCCTCGGCGATGTCACTTATGAAGGAAGTAGGGTCGTCGATAAAGATAAGGGTCCCAATCTGGATCGCTTGTCGGGAGAGAGAGAGAAGATGACCGTGTCGGTCAGATGGCTGGACCCTTTGGTAGGATTCCTACGTATCCCGAGTGGGAATCAAGTCTGATCGTAGTTCGTGTGTGAGGGCAATTTTGAGGGGAACTATTCATAGGCGTTCTTCTTGAGTTGAGACTATTCTGAGGCGTCTCGGCCTGAGTGGTGAGGACGTGGTGGCGCCTCTGGCTGAGATTGTGAGGACGTTTGTGCCCTAAGAGGAAGGAATTCGTGCCTTAGGATGAGGCTTTAGAAGGTGTTCGTACCTTGAGATAAAGGCATTTGTGCCTTGAGTGAGATTTTGGAAGGCGTTCGTGCCTTAGGATGAGGCTTTGGAAGGTGTTCATACCTTGAGATGAAGGCGTTTGTGCCTTGAGTGAGATTTTGGAAGGCGTTCGTGCCTTAGGATGAGGCTTTGGAAGGTGTTCGTACCTTGAGATGAAGGCGTTCGTGCCTCGGGATGAAGCTTTGGAAGGTGTTCGTACCTTGAGATGAAGGCGTTTGTGGCTTGAGATGAAGGCATTTGTGCCTTGAGATGAAGGCGTTTGGGCCTTGAGTTTGTGTTTTTGAAGGCATTTGTGCCTTGAGTTTGTGTTTTTGAAGGCGTTTGTGCCTCGAGTTTGTGTTTTTGAAGGTGTTTGTGCTTCGAGTTTGTGTTTCAAAGGCGTTTGTGCCTTGAAGTGAAGGCGTTTATTTGCCTTTTGTTTGTCGAATTTATGATGACGATCGGGATTTGATGTTGTTGTATGGGCTTACATATGACTATCGTTTGTCTTTTGTCCGCTGGGGATAGGGTGTTCGGGCTTACTATGATGGCCGAGAAAAGATTTTATCCGGCTTACAATGATGGCATTGTTTGTGTTTTTGTCATTGGGAAAAATTCGGGCTTACAATGACTGCCGGTGAAAAGGTTCTTTGTGCGGGCTTACAATGACTGCCATTTGTCTTTTGTCCGCTGGGGAAAAAAGGGGGGTTTGGGCTTATAAAGATGGCCGAAATTATTTTGCCGTATTAGTTGAGGCGGAATCCAGGCTTACGATGACGGCCGGTGAAAAGGTTCGTTGGTTTAGGGACCAATTTGCATGAATTTTGCTGGAAATGGATTTTGGACAGCTGTGATGTACCAGATTTGGTGCCCGACAAAACTTGGGAAGTTTGAAAGATTTATGGATTGGGTTAATCTTTAGCGGACTTAAAAAATAAACGGAGTCGCCACGCCATTTTAGTTTAGGGCCAAAACTTTGAAAAAAGCCCGAAAGTAGAGAAACGAGTTCGGAGGTCACGTTACACTCCGGAAAGAACGTTTGGCGTTCACCCGAAATGCCTCGTAAGACGATTCTTCCATACTTGAAACTTTTGTGTGTGTGTGTGTGTGTTTTGAAAAAGGTTTTGACTTAAAAGGATTTTCTGAAAATAAAAGGAACCTGAGGGACTGGACTGGAAAATAGTTTAAAAATAGTGATGAAACTGAAAAAACAACAGAAACTGAAAACTGTTTGCAGATGACAATGTCATCCGCGTGGATGATTCTATAGTGCAACATCATCCGCGCGGACAAGGCTGCAGTTTCAATATTTTATAGTTTCCTAATCAGTCACTGTAATTTCCAGAAACTTAACTGGATTTACAGGACTTAACTGAAACTGTAACTGAGAATAGAAAAACAAAAGAATGTTTGGATTTTTGGCATCCATGCTTGTCCTCTCTTTTCCTAGACTTTGATTAGTGGTCATTAGTGATGAATCGACTTAATAAATCCATCCCGGGGGTATATTAGGACTTTGAAAGCATTTCATTTGCTAGGGAAAAGGGGATTTAACATGAAAAGTAAATTAACAAGAAAATTAGGTCAAGATTTATCAACTTTAGAGGAAGATCTCTAAGGTGGTCAAAAGAAGGACCATCCTTGAGACCTAGGCTCAAGTGTATCTCTTACATCTTGGTGTGACCTAAATGTGTAAGTCTTAAGGATGTTCAGCTATGGAAATAGATTCCAAGATGACCACATTTTAGGTCAAGTGAACAAGTAAAAAGAAAAACTAGTAATGTAAAGGGGACATGGGGATGACATGACAATAAGAGGGGAGTGTAGATCATTTTAGAAGATAATCCATGGAAATAGATTTCATGGAGATCCTCATGGATCTAAGGGAAAGGGGATGGACAACAAGTGAACTAACAAGACTACATCATTTATATATGAAATGTATGAATGAATGAAGGAGATTTGAGTAAGGGAAGTGAGGGTTTACCAATGTTTCTTGGGTTGGTGTTTAGGGTTTGAGGGATTTCAAGGCTTAGGAAGGATTTGGTAGTGGAATTTGGTGTTGGATTTGGTGTTGGATTTGAGTGGTGGGAGTGTTTAGGGCTGTTTGGAGTGTAAACTTTGACAGAGTAACAGTAGGAAATGGGATTTTTTTTGCCTCTCTAAACTGAGGGGGAAGGGCTGTATTTATAGGTTGGCCAGGGAGCAATATCATCCGCGTGGATGATATTGGCATGCTAAGTTCATCCGCGCGGATAGGATCAACAGCGTACCTGGTTTTGCAGAAAGTTGTTTTGGTTGTTTCTCCCTTGGTCAAAAAGATATTTTTTCTTGGAAATGATACATTCCAGCGAGGTCCTATGCCATTTTCTTATTCCTAAGAGGTCCTTCCTCATTCAAATTGTCTAAATAATGTTTGAAATGCCCCTAAATGATTATAAATCATTAAATTGGGCTGACGGAACACTAACGACCCAGATTGGGGCACTTACAGTAGCCTCTCGGCGACGGTACTTCCAGGGAAAGTGGGGTCGTCGACAAAAGTGAGGATCCCAATCTGGCAAGCTTCCACCTAGATGGGTGAGGAGGTGACCAAAGCGGTCGGATGGCTGGACCCTTTTAAAGGATTCCTACGTATCCCAGGTGGGAATCAAGCCGATCGTAGTTCAGATCTTGCGGGAGAAAGGAGTGACCAAGGTGGTCAAATGAATGGACCTCTCCACCGCATTTTTCGTGGCCAAAGATAGACTCGACCAACAGAGGTGTTGCCAAAGATAGACTCGACTAACAAGGGTGTTTCCGAAGATAGACTCGACTAACGAGGGTGTTGCCGAAGATAGACTCGACTAACGAGGGTGTTGCCGAAGATATAATCGGTTAACGAGGGCATTGGCGAAGATATACTCGACTAACGAGGGTGTTGCCGAAGATAGACTCGACTAACGAAGGCGTACTTTATCACCGCAAACTTGCTTTTTTGCTTAGCTGAGGAAAATTCGGGCTTACAATGACTGCCGGGGAAAAGAATTCGAGCTTACGATGACGGTCGGGATTTATCTGTTGGGGATATATATTCTCTGTACAGACTTACAATGATTGCCGGAGAAAAGAATTCGGGCTTACGATGACGGCCGAGAAGGGATTTGGGCTTACGATAACGGCCGAGAAGGAAATTCGAGCTTACGATGATGGCCGAGAAGGAAATTCGGGCTTACTTTGGAGGCCGAAGTTAAAATGAGGAAGGAAATGGACTTCCGTTAAGAAAATCGGCCTACTTTGGAGGCCGAAATTAAAAATACGAAAGGAAATGGACTTTCGTTAAGAAAATCGGGCTTACTTTGGAGGCCGAAGTTAAAATGAGGAAGGAAATGAACTTCCGTTAAGAAAATCGGGCTTACTTTGGAGGCCGAAGTTAAAAATGCGGAAGGAAATGGACTTTCGTTAAGAAAATTGGGCTTACTTTGGAGGCCGAAGTTAAAATGAGGAAGGAAATGGACTTTCATTAAGAAAATCGGGCTTACTTTGGAGGCCGAAGTTGAAAATGTGGAAGGAAATGGACTTCCGTTAAGAAAATCGGGCTTACTTTGGAGGCCGAAGTTAAAATGAGGAAGGAAATTGACTTCCGTTAAGAAAATCAGGCTTACTTTGGAGGCCGAAGTTAAAAATGCGGAAGGAAATGGACTTCCGTTAAGAAAATCGGACTTACTTTGGAGACCGAAGTTAAAATGAGGAAGGAAATGGACTTCTGTTAAGAAAATCGGGCTTACTTTGGAGGCCGAAGTTGAAAATGCGGAAGGAAATGGACTTCCGTTAAATTCCATTGAAGGAGTTAACTCCTGTTAAGTTTCTGTTATGCTGGGGATCTGAGTGTAGAGAGCCAGGAATTAAAAGGGAAAAATAGGGTTTTTACCCTACGATTTTATTCGCGCGGACAAGACCAACAGGGCGACGGGTTCCAAGAGCAGATAGGCACTGCAATCCTCTTTCTTATTTTTCAAACGCCATTGTCGAGAGAAAGAGAGAGAAAAGTGAGAAAAACCTCCATTGTTGTCCAAATTCTCCACCGAAACCTTCGAATTTGAGGCTATGGAGCAAGGGGAAGGAGTTAATGCAGGCCGCCGCAGTCGGTGAGAGCGGGCCGCCGAGAGGCAACAGTTGGTGAGGATGAATCGTCATTACACGCTCTCACAATCGGTAAACGACAAATTTTATCCTGATATGTGGCAACATTGGTCCACTGATGACCTCCGCATGGTATGACACTCAATTTTGTTGATTTCATTGATTTTACTGTCAAAATTAGTTCATGCTAGAGTTAGGGCTTAAATGTCAAAAATTTGGGGCTTTTGTTGATTTTTCCCTTGTAATGTGAAATTGACAATGCATGTGTTTAATTGAATGTAAATTTGCATAATGTGAAAATAAAGTGGGTACAAATTTATCGAATTTGGGACAGACTCTTGCATGTGAGATTTTTGTGATGGAAACTTGTTTTTAGGAATGCATGTGTGATAACATGACGACTGAACGTGAGAAAGAATCCATGCATGCTAGATTTATGAAAATAAAGTGCATGGAGAAAAAATGGAGAAATTTGTGTCCAAAAGTGGGACGAAGTTTGTTTTCTCTTTTGTTTGTGCTTTGTTTGTGAAGTAGTATGCAATTTGTGTTGTTTATTGACATACTTGTGCTGTGCTTACCTGCAGGGCAGAGCGAATGTCATTCAGGACAAGTTGAAGACGCGGGGCTCTGTGGAGGCGGTCATTAAGCTTTGGGATGCTTTGCCTACAGCCGGTAGGGAGGGTTACATGAGTCCTCGACAGCTTGTGGTTGCCTCTAACCTGTACAATTTTGTTGAGTGTTTGAGGGGGTTAGTGAGGATGCAAAAGAGCAAGGGGCTCTATCTGGATTTTATTGAGCATTGGTGGGATGTCACCCACACATTCCATTTCTTTTGGGGAGAGGCCACTGTGACCCCCAGTGACTACGCGTCCATCAGTGGATTGTCCTTTAAGGGGCTCAGCTTAGAGTGGCATGACGGGTATACTAACAGGGAGCTCATGGATCTGTTGGGGATCATTCCCATGCCGAGGAAGGGGATGGGCATGGAGTATGCTGTGATTTATGGGAAGCTGATCGAGATCATAGCTCGATATGAGAGAGGGGATCAGACCATCTCCGCCGAGCGTATTGCCCGCCGCTTGTCCGTTTGCCCTCTCTAGCACCTTATTTGGGCATGCTGAGGGTACAGTCGTGTTTGTCTTGCTGGGGTCTTTGGCGGACATCGATAGGATCGATGAGTTCGCCTGGGAAGAGAAAGGTCTGGCTGAGTTGTACTTCGCTCTGGATAGGTACAGCAGGAAGGCGTCCACCTCCCTGACTTGCTTTGAGTTCCCGCTGGAGGTATAGTCTCTTTCTTGTATCTCTTGTACATACTATGTATGCATCTTTATATTGATGGGTTTCCCTTGTTGGGTGCAGGTTTGGGCTCTGGAGATCTTTGGATGTACCTTGTGGGATCATGTCCCGGGGGAGGCTTTTACGTACCCGGCTATGCTTTAGTGGACAAAGGATGCCCGGGTGAAGAGGAACAACAGGACCAGGAGGAAGGTGAGGTACCAGGACATGGTGCCATTTTTGAGGGCGGGGATGAGTGAGAGGATCAATTTGTACCCCTGGGGTCGGTTTGAGGTTGATCAGTTGGGCGGTGCCGAGCGCTGGACGGATCGAAGGTGGATCCTACGGGGCCTCACCTGCGATGCTTATTATTTGGGGGAGAGGGTGACTGGGCAACATGGTTTAAGGATGGCCCTATTGGCACCTGTTGAGCCTCCGGAGGACATGTTGTATCCTCGGGAAGGGACGATAAACTGGAGTTGGTTTAGGGCTGGGCGGCCTGCCTTGGAGTATGTCACTAATGAGCCTTACATGGCATTTGTGAGGCGCAGGCTGAGGACGCCCCTGGTGATAGCAAGGGAGGGGGTCTCGATTGTCAGGCTCCCTCGAGCTGATTTCTCATATGTCTGGGAGGGGGTTAGGATTAGGGGTGGACATGGTTCGGTTTGGTTCGGTTTGGAAGGAATTTGGAGACCAAACCGCTAGTACTCAGTTTGGGAAAATCCCAAACCAAACCGAACCATAGAAAATTTCAAACCAAACCAAACCAAACCACCTCGGTTTGGTTCGGTTCGGTCTCAAACCACGGTTTCATAAACGATTCAAACCGTGGTCCGAACTGCGGTCTAAACCGCTATCTGAACTACAAACATGTCCAACTAAAAGCGTTGCTCTTTACATTTTTTTTTTGGCGAGGGAAATTACCGACGACGACCGGCGGCGGTTTTGACGACGTAGAGAATCGGATTCCGCCGCACGAATTCTTGGCGAGGCAGATGGCGAGCACGAGAATCGCGTCGTATTCTGTACACGAAGGGATTTGGGAGGACTTTGAAAGGAAAGGATCTGAGGAAGTTTTTTGGTGGTAGAGAGAGAAAGAAGAGAGAAGAGAGAAACAACCTGAGAAAGAAGATATGAAAAATGAGGAGGCAGTTTGAGTTAAGGAGTTTCAATCTAGGGTTTTCAAATCAGTGGTTGTGATTCATCTTTAATTTTTAATGAACGGCTAGGATTTCGGTTCAAGAATTTCATGGTTCGGTTCCGTGGTTCGGTTTCACGGTTCCAAACCGCGGTTCGGTCTGAATCGGTTTGGTTCGGTTCGGTTTGGTTCGGTTTTGAGGTTCCAGACTGCGAGCTGAACCGAACCACACGATTTATTAAATTTTCAAACCAAGCTAAACCATTTATAGAAAAAAACCAAACCAAACTGCATGGTTTGGTTCGATTCGGTCTCAAACCGCGGTTTGAACCGAACCATGTCCACCCCTAGTTAGGATGCAGGCGCAGATACCCCTACCAGAGGTGACACCTCGGGCTTTCCGGCCCCGATCTGAGGCCCAGGTATGTGATGATCACATTTCGATATTTTTAGCTTTTGTTGATCTTATGCCATTGCTAAGGTCAAGCTTTTACGATGCTTTCATTTTTTTGTGCGCACTTCGAGCCGTCAATCGTCTTTTGTGCCAGTCATCGGGGCCAAGAGGTTCATCCGCAACCTTGTGATGCGGGGGAATGCTCGGGGCTTCGAAAGGACATCTCGGTTAGTGCCTAGTGCCTTTACGCGAGAGAGGTCCCCTATTCCGGCTAGCGGGCCTATGCCAGGTAGGTGATCCATGAATACTCCCCTCTCCTAGCCTAGAGATTCGGTTCCTCCACAGCAGTCGATGGACGTTTTTCTTTCTCCTTAAATGGATAGGATCGTTGAGATCTCTCGGGATCACGTCATCTTCAGGGGTATGGAGGGATCGGGCTACGTACAGAGTGGAGCGGTGAGACCTCTTATTCGCACCAAGGAGGTTATGACACTTTTCAGCCACAGGGGGATTATGGGACTCCCTTGCACCCGAGTGGAACGTACGGCGGTGGCTCGACGCCTTCTCTTTCGGTTACGACTTCTCGCTGACATCGGGGTATCGTATCGCGGTGTGCCTGCTGATCCTGATGACACCTATTCTGACGCTGAGCGGGATGACGTGGAGCGGGGGTGGCTTTTCCGGAGGCAGCTGCTGAGGGACCGAGCACGGCTCAGAGGAGGGTTCGAAGGCGCGACAAGACAATCGTTAGGGAGGATGATCCCGGTTCTGATTTGGATAGTGACTCCGACTGACGGTGAGTGCTTGTATTTGTTAGGGCAGAAAGAGAGAAAATATATACATTTCATGCACAATATTTCTACTTCTATTTTTGGGTTGTAATAACTAGATTACTACATTATTGTTTTTTTTATATTTTTGTTAATTGAATGCAAGTTGCATGAGCCCGATTTTGTGTTTTATATGGGCATGTATGTGATGTTTGTTGGGATTTTGGATGAAAAATGAGGAATGGGCATATTCTAATGCTGTTTGGTTTTTTGTGGAATAAATGTTTCATTGGGGGACAACAGTTTTTACCGCTGTCAGAATTTTTCTGCCTGGGTGACAATATCATCCGCGTGGATGAGTTTGAGGCTGCAATCTCATCTACGCGGATCAGGTTGGTGTCTGACAAGGTTATTTAATTTTTACCTTAGATCTGGTTTACCCCTTTAATTCAAACATCTTTTTCCTCGCTCAAACCTTCTGAAGTTTCGAGGCAAACTCACAAAAATTCATGGAAAATTTCTCAAACATGAAGAATTCACCCAAATTGCCAAAGGAGGTGCAAATGACCTTCTTCAACAAGTTCAAGGAGTGGTCCCGGGATATCATGCATGGAAACAAGGTGTTCTTTGAAGAAAGGTATAAAATCAAATCCTTGTGGTCTCTTAAGGAGATTATCCCAGATTACAACTTGATGAGAGCTTCCGCCATGTTTTGGGACACTCGCACATCTTTTGCTTTTCTTACAACGAGATGGTTCCCACTCTTGAAAATTTTAGGGCTTTACTTGGAGGGCCCGAGGTGGAAGAGGTTGCAATTCCCTTACCCGGAGAGATGTCTTTTGTCAACAAATTATCTAGCCTCCTTCAAATCTCCCCGGAAGAAGCCCAAGGTATGATTCCGAGGACCCGATTATTTTGACATTTTCGATCTCCTGGATAGGTTTAGGAGTTTGAGTATGGTTGGTGATTGTTATTGGGATGCATTTTCCCTTTGTGTGATTGGGTCCTTGTTTATGGTCTGTTCCTTCGGGATGTGCCACCGATCTCTGTTGGACGTTGTTGTACACTGTCGATCGGGTCGGATATTGTTCCCTTGATTTTTGGAGAGACCCTTCATGCTATCGATCGGTTGGCTACCGAGGAGCGATACATGCACGGGGGAAGCCCGTTTTTGCTGTTAATGTGGCTGATGGAGAGTCCTACGGGAGGCTCCACATACATTCATGCCATGGTCTTTTGCCAGGAGGGGGGTTACTGTCGAGATTGAGGATCAGGCCTCGTGGGAACGCTGGATGGCTCAATGCCGTACTCAAGATATCCGATGGTGGGTCCTGCATTGGCAGATAGAGACTCGGAGGACGCTTCAGGATGGATCTTAGGCAGTCATGCTTCCGGGGCTTTGTTAGTCTACCTTCTATATTCCGGCTCTAGCTCTCCGACAGTTCGGGATGGAGCAGATTCCTTTGGAGGGCTGCGATGTTATTGCTACCAGGGTGGTGATTTCCATTTCTATGGATGACTTATCTGCGTTCTCCTTCTTTTCCCGAGTATGGAGGTATCATGTTTTCCCTTCTGTGGTCCTTCTCAGGCGTTCGGAGCGCATTTTTCTGACCACTTGGTACTTGGATTGGTACGAGAGACACATGGGAGAGACTCATATAGCTCTTATGAGGTGGCCTGAGGCCATTGTGGGACCAGAGGATATCCCTATTTCAGAGTTGAGGAGAGCCGAGGCGAGGTCTAGTCCTTATGACAGGAGCAGAGACAACATGTTCGATTATGAGGCACGAGTGGAACGACAGAGGGACAGGGTTCCTATGGCATCGCCCAGGAGGCAGGAGATTAGGGACGAAGCCCGGGCGACTAGAGCCATGATAGATGCCGGTTTGATGGACCCGACCCCCATGCCGGAGCTAGGAAGGAGGAGGACGGACATCATTCCCGTGTCCAGGAAGAACATGAGGCACGGTGGGAGAAGACGGAAGAGTAAGGAAGGGGACGCGAGCACTAGTGGCTAGAGCTCCGAGTATCCGCTGATCGTCCTTGCAGGCACATTAGTTTTTAGTTATTTTATTATTTTTTTTTCTTTTAGCTTAGTTGTGAGTTTAAGAGTAGACTGGGCTTGAACTCATCAAAAAGTGTTTAACTGTAATGAATATATGGATTGCATTAAAATTTTTCGAGACGCAAATATGATTTGATCATCGGGTTGATGACAAAATATGATATTTGTTTATGTTTTAGACCGAAACGTTTCCGGATGCCTACGTTCCCCTTTTACAAGTGGACTAAGGGGCTCAGGTCTCCGTAGTTCGACTCTATGAGTTGTTCATTCATTTTTTTTGAGGGGATAGGTAGAGAGAGGGACAAGATAAGTGCAACCTTGTTTTTTACCTAGGCTGCCCTTTCGGGTTTTCAACCTAGTTGAGTATTACTCTTTTAGCACTTTTGAGAGGAAAATGACTCGGTCTTCAGGCATAGTGTCTCCAGAACTTGTCTCCGTTTACTGGATGCACAAAAGGATTTCCATCTAAGTCTGCGAGCTGCATGGCTCCTCCAGAGAAGATCTTCTGAACTATATAGGGTCCGATCCAGAAGGGCTCCCATTTGCCAAGCGGGTTGGTGTGGGTCAGAGGCTTCTCTTTTAGTACGAGGTCGCCTTCTCGGATGTCCCAATGTTTCACTTTCTTGTCAAAGGCTCTTGCCATTCTTGCTTGGTAAGCCCGGGTGTGTTCCATGGCTTTTAAACGACGTTCGTCTAGTAGGGCCAACTCATCATGGTGACTCTGGAGCCATTCGACTTCGTTGATCTGACTTTCCAACAACACACGGAGCGAGGGATTTCCAATTCGATCGGGAGCACGACCTCCATTCCGTAAGTGAGGGCAAACAAGTGTTTCTCCCGCGGCAGCTTCCGACGGATGTTCTCAGATCCCCGCAGGGCAAGGTGGAGCTTGTCTCGCCAATCTCTACCTCGGACAGCCCATCTTCCCGATGATGTTTTCTAGAGTCTTGTTTGTCGCTTTAACGACACCGTTGGTTTGGGGCCGATAAGGGGACGACTTGTGACGAGTTATTTTGAACTCTGCCAATAATCAGTCTACTTCAGCCGGCAACCCGTATCTGCACATGATGTTTTCTTTGATAAAGATGGCCACCTTCTTGGAATTAAGGACCTTGTAAGACTTGGCCTCGACCCATTTGGTGGAATAATCTATGGCTACCAAGACGAACTCGTGACCATTTCTTCCTGGCGGTGTAACTTTGCCGATAACGTCAATTTCCCAGGTAACGAAAGGCCAGGGGGTTGTCATGCAGTAGAGATCGTGTGGAGGCAAATGGTTGAGATTTGAATAGCGTTAACATTTTTCGCAGCTTCTCACGACCTGCTTACAATCCGTCTCCATAGAGATCCAAAAATAACCCATTCTCAGGATGACTTGCATTAAGGCTCGAGCATTCATGTGGGGGCCACAGGTACCACCATGTACTTCATTCATTAGCTCGGCGGCCTTTTGTTTGCTGATGCAGCGTAGGAGGGGACCCCAATAGCGCTGTTTGTATAGCGTTCCTCCCAAAAGGACGTAGTGGGAAGCCAGTCGTTTCAGAGCTATCATGCTTCTTGCCTTGTTTCCCTCTTTGTATTCCCCATCTTCATTTTTGAAAGAGGCTCCACCGTTTTTCAAGTACTGGTAGATCTGAGCATACCACAGGTCATCCAATGGTTCATCTTTTGCTTCAATTTCAAAACAGTAGGCTGGGTTTTCTCTTCTCCCAACTCTGAATGGCTAGACCGATTTTCCTTCGGGTATTTCGAAAAGAGAGGCTAGTGTTGCTAGGGCATCTGTGAATCTATTGCGATCTCTGGGCATATAGTGGAAGCTGACCTTTTTGAACTGGGCCACGAGGTCTTCCATATAGGCGTGGTACTTTTGCAGACCTGGATCAACTGTCTTCCACTTGTTGGACACTTGGTTTACCGATTTTCCTTCGGGTATTTCGACAAGAGAGGCTAGTGTTGCTAGGGCATCTGTGAATCTATTGCGATCTCTGGGCATATAGTGGAAGCTGACCTTTTTGAACTGGGCCACGAGGTCTTCCACATAGGCGTGGTACTTTTGCAGACCTGGATCAACTGTCTTCCACTTGTTGGACACTTGGTTGATGATAAGAGCAGATTCACCATACACTTCCAATTCCTTGATGTTCCTGTTGGGTTTTGGGATTATAAACGCAGCGAAAATTTAACAAAATAACATCAAAACCCTAGCCCTAAGATCCGTCTAGCATGAATAGATTAGAAACATATGAAATAAATTTACATACCTCTTATGCGATTTGGTTTGTCAAAATAGATCTCAAAATTCAAGCTTAGAATTTTGATGTCGAATCTTCTATCTTCCTCCTTCGAACTTGGTGATGAAATCAAAAATGGAGATCTTCAAGCTTTAGGAGATAAAGCAACCTCCCTCTAATGGTGATCCACACGCTAATGAACCAAGAACACCTTCTTGTTGGATTGCTAGATGATCCTCTTGATTATAGAAACACTTTTCAATAATCTATGGCAAAAACTATGGAATTAATCAAGGCCTAGGATTTCATAAATATAGAACAATGATGTGTGGAGGTAGGATAGTTTTTGGCTGCCCAAGGACTTATATTTATACTAAGGTATAAATCCCTAACACTTAGGGTTAAGTCCTTGTCAATTACAAAAACCATCCCGACCTTGGAAAGCAGTTTGGGCACGTTTTTAGCATCGGGCACGACTCGTCCCTGAGGGCACGAGTCGTGCTAGGCCTAAAACACTCGTGATACGAGTTGTGACTCAAAAAGCAGTCGTGCTGGACTTGGGAACGACTCGTGCTCAGGAGAACGGGTAGTGCCCTTCAACTGGCAAGTTGTGTCGCGCGACACAACTTGCCAGAAAACGTTTTTCCGATGTGGCCAAGTATGTCGCACGACTGTACAAGCCAAAATTCCATTTTTCAGCCAGAATCAAATTCTATCTTTGTGTGTGACCCAAAAGAAATTATATTATATTGTTAGTGAGTCAAAACATGACCTCACAAGACATAAGTGGTTTCTAGCAAACCATTATATCCACCCAATTAATATAACATCAAAACTTGATTCCTCAATAGTTCCAATGTCATAATCCCTTTGTCCACGATGTCCAATTGAACATGAGTCATGGTTTATGTCAACTCATTTTGTTCAATGCTTTCTCGATTTCGAATATGTTGATAATCCAAATGCATTTGATCTCTATCAAATCTCTTGAGTATGGCCATACATTTCATCAACACTATTCATCGAGGGGCCCAAGCAAACATCTCTCTTTATAAGAGGGACAAATCCCATCTTGACTTATCATTCTTCCCTACATGAATCCAGTCGTGCCAACATAGCCCTTATTGCTATCCGATTAAAGATAGTGTTAGACTATATCAAAAACGATCTTCAACATGTGAAAGACGATGATAATCTCAGGTACAAAGGATTCAATAACACGACTATCATGAGATTTAATCATGACATCAGACCATGTCATAAATCTCATAAGTAGGTCATGTCCAATACTTATTCTCTAGCAAGTATCCATAAGTGTAATGTGCATCTCCATGCATATAATCATCTCCATGATTATCCATTACCAATGTATACTAGTTGTTCACAACAACTAGGGACGCAGTTCAATATAATAAACATGCAAATATATAATGAACCAAATAAACTTTCTCTATAATAAACGATAAAGATGATACATAACGGTTTTAAGTTAAACATAACTAAATCCTAGGGCATTACACCAACAATCTCCCACTTGCACTAGGCTCCATCTATGTATCGAATACCCATGGACCTAACATGACCATCATGCTTCTGCCTGTGCGAGGGTCTTTGTAAGTAAATCCCCAATGTTATCATCGGTTGATACTTTGCATATCTTAACGTCTTCTCATTCATATGAATTCTTGAAAAATGCCTAAGTGTGTGTTTGGATCGCTGTTGTGACCTTGGTTCCATTGCTTGCATAAATGGTACCACAATTGTCACAACAAAGTTCCACCGATTAGTGATACTTGGAACATTTCCAAAATACTAAATGAACTTATGATCCAAACAGCCTCTTTAGCTACATCTAATGTTGCTAAAATTCGGCCTTAGTTGTAGAATCGGTTACGATTTTCTGCTTGGAACTCTTCCAACAAAAACGCACCTCCAATAGACATAAACACAAATCCTAATTGCGATCTTAAATTAACTTTGTCAGTTTGGAAGCTAGCATCTATGTAACCCTTAGAACAAGATTATCTTCCAACCTTTCAAATACCAAGAGCGTATCCTTAGTCTTCTTAAGTCCTTAAGGATCATCTTGACTGCCATCCAATGATTCACATCAGGATCAGATTGGTATCGACTCGTCATGCTTATAGCATACGAGACGTTGGGTCTAGTACAAATCATGGCATACATGACAGATCCAAATGCCGGAGCATATGGAACTTCATTCATTCCCTTTTTCTCACCAGTTGTCATAAGACAATGAATATTACTAAGAGTAATATCATGACCCATTGACAAGTTACTTTTCTTAGAATTTTCTAAGAACCTTATCAATGTGAGTATTTTGACTCAAACCAATTTATCCTTTTAGATCTATCTCTATAGATCTTGATGCCAAGGATGTAAGCGGCTTCACTCATATCTTTCATTGAGAAACCTTTCCTTGATCAAGACTTGACAGTCTTAAGTGTCGGAACTTTGTTTTCCAATGAATAAGATATTATTGTAATATAACAATAGAAATAATACTACGCTCTCACTGAATTTCATGCATACACAAGGTTCATCTTCATACTTGATGAAGTCAAACTCTTTGACCTATTCATCAAAATGAAGATTCCAATTTCTTGAAGCTTGCTTCAATCCATCTCATGGATCTTTGCAACATGCATACTTTATTAGAATTTCTTGGATCGACAAAACTTCAGGTTGTGTACTATACACATCCTTAAGAATCTTTCCATTTTAAGAAAGCCATTTGACATCCATTTGTCATATCGCATAGTCATAATATGTGATTGTGGCAATTGAAATTCTAATAGACTTCAGCATTGTAACTGGCAAAAAGGTTTCAACATAGTCAATACTATGAATTTGCCTAAATCCCTTTGCTATAATCCTTAGTCATGAAAGTATACACCTTCCCATCCATGTCGGTCTTGAAGACCTACTTGCACCCTTTAGTTTTTACACCTTCAGGTAGCCCAATCAAGTTCCAAACTTGATTATCAAACATGGATTGCATTTCTGATTCCATGGTTCCTAACCATTTTTTCGAACTTAGGAGTGGACATCGCCTCAAGATAGGAAGTAGGATCGTCATTCTCAATGACTTTCACTTTATTACTTTCCGATACGAGAAATCAATATTTCTTGAGTTCGAATCGTAACCTATCCGATCTATGATGGACTTGTGCATCTTGAACCGGTTCCACAACTCCTTGTGAACTTGGTTCCGTCTCTACTCTTGGTTCCATATCATTTTCAGGTTCTTGAACTTTTTCAAGATTAATTTTATTCCCACTAGATTATTTATTGAGAAACTATTTCTCAAGAAATGGATCATACAGAGAAACAAACATTTTGTTCTCTTTGCGGTTGTAAAATTAATATCCGAAAATAACTTTGTCAGATTTAGGTGCTAACTTATCAGAGACAAGTCTCTTCATATAAGTTTTGCAACCCCTAATCTTCATGAAAGACAAACTAAGTTTTCTTCCATGCCACATCTCAAGTGGGGCCTTAGGAACCGATTTAGTAGGGACTCAATTCAGTGTAACCGCATTATTTCTAATGGATATCTTCAAAAGAAAATAGGAAAGTCAACTTGATACATCATCGAATGAACCATGTCCTACAAGGTTCAATTCCTCCTCTCAGACACACTATACAATGTGGTGTTCTGGGTGGAGTCAATCTCTGAAACGATTTCACAATTTTGAGATGATTGTCAAACTCTTGGCTCAAATATTCACCACCTCGATCTAATCGAAGTACTTTAATAGTTTTGCCAAGATTGTTTTGTACTTCATCTTGAAATGTTCGAAACATCTCAAATGATTCACCTTTGGACTTCATCAGATAGAAGCCATATCTAGATAAGTCATCGGTGAATGTGATGAAACACCAAAATCTTCCCCTAGCAATGCTGCTTAATAGTTCACATACATCTCATGTATAAGGACCAATAAGTCACTAGTCATCGGTGAATGTGTTAACACGCCAGTACGGCTCCGACATGTTTGGACCTGAGATGAAGAAGTTCAACATGTTAACACGCCAGTACGGCTCCAACATGTTGAAGCTTTGGCTGGAGAGGGATGGAACATGTTGACACGCCAGGACGGCTTAGACTTGTTCTATTTCTTCAAACGACTTACCTATGATCAAAGGTACATTTTACTTATGGTTAAAAGATTTACATCTTTTCTAAAGAATTAAGGTTATGACACCTTCGCCCGTGCGCACGATTTCACACTTATTCAAGTTGTGACTATTAGTTCTAACATTGACATGTTACCTACTGTTTATAACATCAACATTTCATCTATTGAACAAACACAAGTATTTCTGAAGAACCTCAAATACTTCTATAAAACTTCAAAATATTCCCAAAAGGTTTCACAACTAGTGGATAAGCTGGATAAGCCAACAAGTCCCTTAAAACCCACGGAAAGCTTAGAGTACTAGACCAACCTAGTACCCCCAAATAAATTGTCTGGGCTATTATGAGCCATTACATAATCAAATAAAACTTGTTTTGGGGACACACCCCTCATTTGCTGCGCACCAACAATGGTATGACGAATAAACAGAAAAGAAATTGTTTTTGTTACCCTTCCTTCCAAACTACTTAAAACATTCAAATTGTTCAAACATCTTTGCCCGCTGCCGCTGGTATTGCAGTTGTCTCCTTCTCTTGATTCTTCTCTTCAACTTGAGTCACCACTACGGTACTCAAAACTTTGTTGGCATCATCAACCAGTTTGACAATAGCTTCGAGGACCGGTGAATTCACCTCCTCCCCATCCACCGGTTCGCTAATGAAGTCTTCTAGAGTTTTTTTCTCTTCCTCCAAATCCCAATTTGGAGCCTGCCCATTCTTGAACTCCTCCATGAGTTGAATCCTAGCCTCTAACAGTGTCTTGGTTGCATTAAACTTAAAATCTTCCCTTGCTGCTTCAAGTTCCTTCAAATGAGCCTCGTTTTCCTTCACCTTCTCAGTACAAACATCTGCCAACTCCTTTCTCAAGGTCCCAATGACTCTCTTCAGTTTCTCTACCTCACCAGCACTTATTTTGGCTTCTTTCTTTGATTCCTCAGCCTCATAAATGCATCTAGCCACTTTGATTTTCAAAGCATTGACTTGGTCCATAATAGGACCCATCATCTCCAAACCCTGCGTAAAAGAAGTATTAATACTTTGTAAATTCTTTGGTATAAGGTTCAAAATTTCCTTGTTTTACCTTGTCAACAAAATCTGTCATCAAAACACCAAACTTCTCTCTCATCTTTTCCACATTCAAAACATCACTCACATCCGTGGCTTCAGCCTCCATCAGTTTCCTTTTCTTTGTTTCATCCTTCTTCTTGGATGCACTCACTTTAGAAATGGATGCCATGGAGTTGGGAGTTGGGGGCTTGCCCTCTTTCCTAACATTCCTCTTTGCTTTAGCATCAGCAAGTAGGTATGCGGCACTCACATTGGTCTTAGAACGAGTAGCTGCAATAAAGGACATAGAATTAGAACAACTTGAAGGATTAGAATAATTTGAAGATAGGCAAAAACTTTAAAGATGTTAATCAAACCTGTAGACATCTTGATAGAACCTGGCAGAGACTCTTCTGGGTTAACTTCTTCTTCCAAACCCTCAACCTTTTCTGCGGAAAACAGGACAGTGAATGCTTTGAAAGACCTGACAAGTGGATCCAACTCGAAAATCTTCTTCACGCTCTCTTCTGTCTCTTCTTGTTCTGGGAAGAGCACGTGCAATTTGGCGACTTCTACAAAGGAAAATTTAAGTTGGTTAAGATTAGGTGTGCAAAAATTTTAAGAATGTGTGAAATCAAAGGAAATTTCCCTTACCTTGGGACCTCCACTTCGAAATTACACCAGCCTCTTGACCTAGGCTATCTTTCCTGGCAAAGAAAAACTTGTTTCTCCATCCTCTATCGGCAGAGTCATTGTTGGAATTCAAGATGGGATCACCACCACTCTTAACTCTAAAGCAATACCTCCAAAGACCAAATCCCCTTATATCAGTAGTATAAGCCAACTCTTCTAGACCCACATCCAAACCAGTTTCCTCCTTCAACCTAACTAGGGTTTGTAAACACCTCCAACCTTGAGGCATAATATGGGCATAGTTAAGTTTGGCAGAAGTGAAGAACCTAGTAACTAAGTCCGGAAAAGGGAATTTTAGACCAAAGATGAAAGGGTATTCTGGGAAACACACCCATTCAGGGGAATAACACTCGGAGGTTAAGTTGGGATGGGTGAAGAAAATAGGCAGTGCTTGATTCTTCTTAATGATTTCCAGATCTGCCTCAGAAATCAAGCACTTTTCCTTATCAGGTTCTTTCAACAGATTTTGGGTTACGAAACCCTCAGGAAGACCTTCATCACTCTCGATTATGCTTAACTTCTTTCTTCCCATTTTTTACAAACTTGAGAAAATTATCAACAAAAAATTGAGAAGGGGACGAAGAACTCACCAGAATTTTTACTTGTTTTTGTTCTTGCGTTCCTCCTTGATTTCTCTCCAAAGAAAACACTTTTGTTAAAGATTTTTTTTCTGTGAAAGGGAGAGTTGGGGAAGGATTCTAATTTATTAAGGGAGAGATTGTAAACGGTTGCAATTCTAAAGAACCATCTTGACCTTTGCCTTGGAAATACACAAAACCGTCCCATAAAACCTTTTTCATTAAAAACCGCCGTACACTCTATCCATTTTTGGCAAACTTTTTAAATTTTTGTCTCTTTATATTCTTTATTTTAAAATTCAAAAAGTTTGGGGGCAATTGTTAGGCCCTACATTTTCAGTCAACTTGTTTTCAACTTGCACATAACATCTTGGTACTAACAACTTGAGTTCTCCTACTACATCTTGATCATCTTGCAGGTTGAATTATTGTTACATTAAACCCTACTTTTCAGGGAACGTGCCAATGGATTAGGAGACTGATTCAACGTCGTTTCTTCATCAAAGTATCCAGCAACGGACCACTCTCTCCTCCATGAACAATGTGGCGAGAATATCTCAACAAGCTCAACTTATTTCCGAGATTATAGGCCTGTTCTTATCTTTGTATTTTAGCCGTTATTAGAGGTATAAAAGGGGGATAACACCTGTATTTTGCACACACAATCTCACTAGCATAAGCTTCCTTACATACGCTCTTAGTTTTGTACTCAAACTCAATCATTAATATACCTTTTGGTCAAGGCAGGTTCCTAAACCTCCCGGGGTTTTGTGCCGGCGAACAAGTTGTTCAAGGGCTTTCCCTAGTCAACAAATTCCTTGTATTCATTTCTATTTTATACAATAATCATTGTACCCTGATTCTTATCTCTTTTGTCATTTTTCTTGTCATTGGTTGTACTTGTTGAAATTTGACCAAAATAATAGGAATCATCTCTATATTTCTTATGTTGCTCCTTATCTGCCCTTTGCAACATTTGCAGTGGGTTCAGCAGAAATGGATTCATCAAAAACGTACACATTTGCCTAAGAACCATTCTTTTAGGCTTCTGATCCAATTAGAATTATCTGCACCGTCCCTTTTGAACTTATCCTTCATAAGGACGAATCGCAATTTATTGTGTAATGCTATTTCTACAATAAAATATGCAAACGATATGAACACATATCAATATCAACACATTTACCATCTAAGAGCAAATAATGTATTTCACAAATACTCCCACTAAATTATACAGCTTCTAATACAAGCATGTATCATATAATTGTAGTGGGCTAAGATCCATATTTCACTTAATTCCGATTTAACTGAGCTAATGCCCGAAATCAAGCTATTTAGGTAGAAACATCAATCATATCTCTATATTGACTCTTAGATCTTTTATGAAATTTCCTTAGACATCATATGTCAAAACATGTTTTAAATCTCATCTATGCCTTGGGTAAAATCTCATTTGAAAGCACCAATTAAGTCAAAACCTTTTTCAAACGTATGAGACACGGAACGATGCACCTGACTATGGCCAAAACTACATCAACCATAATCTCATCTTGATCACAAATTAAGATATAATGATGCACCTAAATTTGGCTGAAACTACATCAAAATACCCTAAAATTTCACAAGTGTTCTAATCAAGGAATGGCATAAGACTTAAATATTTAGAAGGTTTTACACATAACAAACATCGCAAGGTTGTATATGAAACTTATGTGTACATTATCATGAACATGGGATTTTCACATAAAATCCTACTTTAGGATCATATCAATAATCATGTAATAAATAACAATTATTAACTACATAATTATTCCATTCTCAAAATATATGGATTCAAATAATCATGTTAATCACATTAGACATGAACATCAAATCCTAAACAAACAATTTGATTTCAATTGTGAGAATTTTCCAATCTACTTTAATCACATTAAATAGACCAATATTCTATGTAAAAGACTAATCATATTAATCAATTATTAATCATAATAATGGTATATCATATATACTTGTTTTTCTCAAAACAACACACATAAAATCATAGATCTATTTCACATATAGCATGTAAAGCATTTAATCACATTAAATCTAGCATGCCAATTTTAACCTAATCATGATAAGACACGGCTCTGATACCACTGTTGGGTTTTGGGGTTACAAACGCAGCGAAAATTTAACAAAATAACATCAAAACCCTAGCCCTAAGATCCGTCTAGCATGAATAAATTAGAAACATATGAAATAGATTTATATACCTCTTATGCGATTTGGTTTGTCAAAATAGATCTCAAAATTCAAGCTTAGAATTTTGATGTTGAATCTTCTATCTTCCTCCTTTGAACTTGGTGATGAAATCAACAATGGAGATCTTCAAGCTTTAGGAGATAAAGCAACCTCCCTCTAATGGTTATCCACACGCGAACGAACCAAGAACACCTTCTTGTTGGATTCCTAGATGATCCTCTTGATTATAGAAACACTTTTCAATAATCTATGGCAAAAACTATGGAATTAATCAAGGCCTAGGATTTCATAAATCAAGAACAATGATGTATGGAGGTAGGATAGTTTTTAGCTGCCCAAGGACTTATATTTATACTAAGGTATAAATTCCTAACACTTAGAGTTAAGTCCTTGTCAATTACAAAAACCTTCCCGGCCTTGGAAAGCAGTTTGGGCACGTTTTTAGCGTCGGGCACGACTCGTCCCTGAGGGCACGAGTCGTGCTAGGCCTAAAACACTCGTGATACGAGTTGTGACTCAAAAAGTGCTGGACTTGGGAATGACTCGTGCTCAGGAGAACGGGTCATGCCCTTCAACGGGCAAGTTATGTCGCGCCAGAAAACGTTTTTCTAATGTGGCCAAGTATCTCGCACGACTGTATAAGCTAAAATTCAATTTTTCAGCCAGAATCAAATTCTATCTTTGTGTGTGACCCAAAAGGAATTATATTATGTTGGTAGTGAGTCAAAACATGACCTCACAAGACATAAGTGGTTTATAGCAAACCATTATATCCACCCAATTAATATAATATCAAAGCTTGATTCCTTAATAGTTCCAATGTCATAATCCCTTTGTCCACGATGTCCAATTGAACATGAGTCATGGTCTATGTCAACTCATTCCGTTCAATGCTTTCTCGATTCCGAATATGTTGATAATCCAAGTGCATTTGATCTCTATCAAATCTCTTGAGTATGGACATACATTTCATCAACACTATTCATCGAAGGGCCCAAGCAAACATCTCTCTTCATAAGAGGGACAAATCCCATCTTGACTTATCATTCTTCCCTACATGAATCCAATCGTGCCAACATAGCCCTTATTGCTATTCGATTAAATATAGTGCTAGACTATATCAAAAACGATCTTCACCATGTGGAAGACGATGATAATATCAGGTAGAAAGGATTCAATTCAATAACAGGACTATCATGAGATTTAATCATGACATCAGACCGTGTCATAAATCTCATAAGTAGGTCATGTCCAATACTTGTTCTCTAGCAAGTATCCATAAGTGTAATGTGCATCTCCATGCATATAATCATCTCCATGATTATCCATTACCAACTTATACTAGTTGTTCACAACAACTAGGGACGCAGTTCAATATAATAAACATGCAAACATATAATGAACTAAATAAACTTTCTCTATAATAAACGATAAAGATGATACATAACAGTTTTAAGTTAAACATAACTAAAGCCTAGGGCATTACACCAACAATTCCTTTCTAAAGCAGCCTCTAATTCGGCTATGCAGGCTTCATACTCGGTGGCATTGTTAGTGACCTCAAAATTTAGCTTTACGGCTATGGGAGTATGTTCGTCGGTGGGATCGACCAGGAGCATTCCTATTCCATTCCCCCGTTTATTCGTTGCCCGGTCAAAGAAGAGTTGCCAGCGATTTTCTTTTTCTAGAGCGAAAATTCCATCTGAAATTGTCTATGGCTAAGAACTTATGAGATGAAACTCACAAGGTGAGATAAAACTCACGGGTGTTGTTCTTAGTGTTGATGACACTAACAACAACACATTCACCAATTCTAGAAAAAGCACAAATCAATAGAAATAAATATAATTTGCAGCGGAAGAATTAAAGCAATACACAAGAATATAATTTTTATCAAGTTATATAAATATATAACTTGATGGGTGCCTAAAAGGCAAGACCTTTCTATTAATAATATGAATTCAATACAAGGTCGAGGTTGTTCCTTAATGATAAACGAACCCTGATATAAGGAACAACATACACGAATTCTCTCTGTAAATAAACACTCAAAAACCTCACAAAAATATAAAAATCTATATGAAATATTCGAGTGTTGGACAAAGTGTTGCCGACACTAAATGGCAACACTTGAGAGCAGAATTCTACTTTTCTTGTGCGGATTTGCGTTTTCGAATTGGATGATCTTCAATGAAGATCCACCGCACTATTTATAGGCCACAAAGTCTTGGAGCCTACTCAAATGATCGCCCACTGACCTTGAGTTTGTTTCCTCATTTTATGCCTTCTCGCCTTCATTGTAGGAGACCTAGTCTTCTCTTGCTTCTCATGCTTGTACCTCTTAGCTATGATTGCCTTGTACTTTGACTTGTTCTCCCCGTAATAGCTGAATAAAATATCTGGCTTGGTCATCAATTAAACAAATAAACACATGTTTATTTGTTAACTTCTTCTTCTTCTTCGTGATTAACGCACATCATTTACATTCTTGATTTTAAGCTCATTTTAAGGTGACTAACTACATTATATAAACATTAATTTACCCATTAATATTTGTGAAAAATACGATTAACTAACTCGGTGTCGCCAATTCCAAATGGCAACACTTTTGGCAACACCGGTGGCAACACTGGTTTGCAAACACTTGGGATGACATTCATGACAACACATGATCTAACATTAACAATCTCCCCCATAGTTACCGATTTCTTCACAAAATACCAATGTGATGATCTTTTCAAAAACGTTAGTCAAACTTAACTAAAACCGTAAAATGCCACGAGATTTTAATAGTGGCAACATAAACTTCGGCAATGTTTTGAAATATTTTTCAATCCAAAACATCAACCATTAAGCAAATGAAGTATCAAAATCTTTACAAAAATCTCCCCCTTAATACGAAATTAATAACTAACCAAAATAATTATTAAAATCTTAAACCAACCATTCCACCATTCAACAAAAAAACATCCATCCAAGTTTGAAGAAAATTCCAGCCGAAACAAAGAAAAAAAAAAAAATAAACAGAAATTTGTTTAAGCATTACAAACCAAAATAAAACAAATAAAATTGTTTTTGTTCCAAACCACCAAAATCAACCACCATTCAAACCAACCATCTTTAAACTGCATTTCCAGCTCCTTCACCTCCCTCTGCTGTCCTACTAGGCCCAGCACCATTCCCAGCTCCATCATCATCACGCCTTGGTGGCTTATCTCCCCCTATTTTGGAAGAAATCAAATCCACCATTTTCATCATGTCAGTGCGCATGTCCAACCACCCCTGAATTACTGAGTCAATGTGCTTGACTTGACCATTGAAAAAATTAAGAATCATAGCAGCATCAACCATTACAGGAGCAGTGTTGCCAGAAGTGTTGCCAGTTTCAGGAGCGACACTTGGGGCGACAACTGTAGCGAGGTGCAGGAGGAGCATTTGTAACCAAAACCCAAGGTAAATCCCTGTGCCTATCACCTTCAGTAAAGTGTTTGGTAATTCTGTAATAAACAGGCTTTTCAGAGATATTATCACCATTCCAAGGCTTAAGGTTTTGGAACATTAGGACTTGGAAAATAAGGGAAGGAAAAATGAAGGAGGAGGTCTTTTTCTTCTTAGCCCATGCAGCAAGGTGAGCAAATACAAGTCTCCCAAAGTTAACTCTTTGTTTCTTGCCTAGTTTGTACAACAAATTAGCTTGCTCAAAAGTGACCGTGTTCTCGTTTGCCGTAGGAAGCCAATTTGTTATACAAATCTTGTGGAGCACGCTAAACAAAGAAGTGAGATGGGTAGACCTAAAGTGATCGAACCAAATGGTGATTCTCCCTCCGTTAAAAAGGTGGCTAAGGCATTAGGATCATATTCCAAACTCTCATCTTCGACATTAGGGAGGCCGAATGCCTTGTTGATGATCAAGGGATTAAAATCATAGATATTGCCCCTAACAAAAATCTTTCCATAATGAGGGGTATTCCTATCATCAAGATTATCCCTAAGATGAGCATAGAAATTCCTAACCACACTTTCAATGTACGATGACACTTTAGTCACCGTAGGCAAAAACATCCTATCCTCAAAACCGATACACACCTAACTCCTTGAATTGAGTCACATACATATTCTTTTCATTCGAATTTTCTTCTCGGAATCTTCAACAAACTTATCTAAATTTGTTTCACCATAAAATTCATCCGAAAGAAAAGGACGTTCATAAAATCCAAAAGACTCATAATCGACTTTGTATCCGAGAGGGATTAGGAGAGTGTACCTCGGGCCATGAAATAGGAGAATACGAAGGAGAACTCGATTGTGCTTTGGTCTTGGCAGGTGTTGCTTCAGTGTTGCCATTTCATCGGCAACACTTGGGCGACACTTGATGAAATTTTTCTCGTTTCTTCTTCATTTTGGACTGGGCTTCAAGAAGAGTTTCTTCATCTTCCAACCAAGCTTCTTCATCCTCATCGAAGATGATGAGGGCTCCTTTGTCTCTTTAAAAGCTGGGTCCGAACCTTCCTCGGACGAAATGTTGAGAGACGAGCTTGAAGAATCCTCCACATTCACGGGATCAACAGCTGTGTTTGAAGGAATCTTGGACTGAACAAGGTTTTGAGCCTCTCGAAGTACGACGCACTCCACCCTAAAAGACGAAGAGGCATCAACCGCCTTCCTCTTCTTGGATTTCTTTTGAGGGGCGAAGGTGAGCTCTATGGAGGGTAGCTTACGGAAGATTAATAGGAATGGGAATTTTGGAAGGATCATAGACAACAATGTCTAATGAGGGTGAGGTTGAGGGTGTGGCCGAAAGTGTCGCGGGGATATCTCCATTGGGCACGGCGACATTTGAGGCAACACTAGAGGGAGCTAGAGGCGAAATTTCCATGGGTGATGAAATTTGGGAAGTATTTTTAGGGCTAGCCATGGAAGATTGACGAAGACGAAGAACAGGGGTGAGGGATTCGGTTTACCGCCTAGAGAGAGAGGGAAACAAGAAGAGAGAGAGAGAGAGGGTTTTGTGAGGAGGAGGGTTTTAATGAGTGAGTATTGAAGGATTAAATTGATTTGACAAGTTCAAATCAATTTAAAACTCCTTTTATCTCTAAAACCCCAACAAACTTAAGCACTGTTTCCGCCATTTTTAAAAACATTTTTTTTTTTTTTTTTTTTTTAATTTTTATAATTTTTATAATTTTTAATAATAACTAATCATAATTTTAGTAATATCCATAAAATTGTGTTTTTCAAAATTCAAAGAGATGAATTTTAAAAAATAGATATTACAAAATTACACTTAGATTGACAAAAATAATAATTTTTGCTAAAAACCTTTTAAATTTCACAAACTCTAAATATAGGCAAATAGACTTTTGGAGATTTAAAATTTAATTAACAAAAACAAAAATAAGAAAATAAAAAATTAATGTAGCATCTACTAATGTGTTACTAGCAATGTTGCGTGACACTCAAGGCAACATTTTTAAATAAAATCCCCTTGATATTTTTTTTTTTTTTTTTTAACATATATATAACTATACTTTCTTAGGCAATTTTTAAGCACACTTTACACTTTATTTATTTACAAGGAAGCATCGTAGTAGCGAGCTCCGTGCCCCGAGTTTTTTATTAAAGTGTAAAGCTACAATTAGTAAGTTTTATACCTTTCAAGTAGGGTACACTGTAGTAGCGAGCTCCATGCCCCTAATACTTAGTATAAAACACTACATTATATTCCCTTTGGGAATTTCCACAAGCTTTGCCTTTTTCAATATCAACAACAATGTGAGTGACTTTGTCACTTTTTAGCACAAAGGGGTATTTTATAAAAAATGTTAACCTTAAGAATGGACACATACTAGAACAAAAAGGTCAGTAAATGCCCCCCATTTGGGATTAAACTAACTATAATTTTTTTTTTTTTTTTTTTTAAAGATAATATACAACTCATACAAAGTGTTGCCGACAAGGTGTTGGTAACAGCGGCAACACTAAACAGATTTATAGAAAACATAGACCAAGAGATTTTTTCAAACTTGAAAATCTCTCATGGTCCCAGGCTTTGGTCAAAATATCGGCAAGTTGATGTTTTGTATCAATATGCTCTATTTGGATCAATTCCTTTTCTACTAAATCTCTTAAAAATGATGGCGGATATCAATGTGCTTAGTGCGTGAGTGTTGTACGGGGTTTTTGGAAATATTTATAGCACTCAAATTGTCACAATACATGGTCAAGATATTACTATCGAGACCATAGTCATCAAGCATGTGTTTTAACCATATTAGTTGTGAACAACAACTCCCTCGCCACATATTCGATTCGGCGGTCGAGAGAAAAACACGGTTTTGCTTGCGTGTACCATGACACTAGATTATTACCCAAGAAAAACAACCCCCACTAGTACTCTTTCGTCATCTATATCCTCACCTTGCCCAATCGAGTCACTAAAACCAACTAAGTTGGTATTAGTGTCTTTGGTGAACCGTATTCCCAATTCACTTGTCCCAGACACATACTTGATGATTTTCTTGACAAAGATTTAGGTGAGAAATTTTAGGAGCAGATTGATATCTAGCACAAACACCTACGGCCGAACATTATATCGGGACGGCGGTAAGATAAAGAAGACTACCTATCATGGATCTATACGAGTTGGGTCAACATCCTCCCCTGCCCGATCTTTGGTTACCTTAAGAGATGATCCCATAGGTATTTTAGAGCTCTTGGCACTCTCCAATCCAAATCTTTTCACCGGACTCTTAGCATACTTGCTCTGAGTGATGAAGATTCCATCATTCGATTGTTTCACCTGCAATCCTAGGAAATAATTAAGTTCTCCTATCATGCTCATCTCAAATGTAGATGTCATAGCTTCCACAAAATTTTGTAAACATGTTTTAGATGTGGAACCATAAACTATGTCATCAACATAGATTTGAGCAATGACAAGCTCTTTATTTTCCCTAAGAATAAATAATGTCCTATCGGCTTCTCCTCTAACAAATCCATATTCAAGAAGGAAGCTTGTTAGACGCCCATACCATGCACGAGGAGCTTGTTTTAAGCCATATAAGGCCTTATCAAGTCTGTATACATGGTGCAGGTGGAATGGGTCTTCAAACCCTTTGGGTTGCTCAACATAGATCTCTTTATCTAAGTACCCATTCAAGAAAGCCGCTTTGACATCCATTTGGTGCAATGTGATTTTGAGATAACAAGCTATAGCAAGAAGAAGTCTTATTGACTCAATTCTAGCCACAGGGTGCAAAGGTCTCGTCAAAGTCGATTCCTTCCACTTGTGTATAGCCTTGAGCCACAAGACGAGCTTTATTACGAACAATATTACCCAATTCATCGATTTGTTTTTGTAAATCCATTTAGTTCCAATAATGTTAGTATTTAAAGGACGTGGAACTAAACACCAAACCTCGTTACGGGTAAATTGTTCAAGCTCTTCTTGCATAGCTTGAATCCAGATTTATCATTTAAGGCCTCAATCACATTTTTTGGTTCAACGGAGGAAACGAAACAGAGTGTTTTACCCGAGAGTATGTGGAGGACATACACACATATCTAACCATATCTCTCGTAATCAACCGGCTCCTTGTTCCTTGTTCTAACCCCTTCATTAACATCACCAATTACTTGAGTAATGGGATGATAATTTCTAATTCGATGGGGATCTCTCACGCCTTGATGGTACACCAATCCATCTTCTCCTTCGAGTCACAGCTGCTCTCAGAATTTCCACTGTTCATTCTCTGTGTTGCCTCGGGTGTTGCCATTTCGGGGCGACACTTGGAGCAACACTTGAATCTGTGGCCGCAATGGCCGAATCGGTGTTCTGCCCTTTGTTCGACTTCTTCTAGTAAAGTCGGAGGTATATCATCACTGGTTCTCTGTGGCACTCAAGTAATCGTTAAATTCAATATTTACCGATTCTTGAATTACTTTTAACCTCAAATTATAGACACGATAAGCATGGCTGTTTTGAGAGTAGCCAAGAAAGATGGCTTTGTCACTCTTAGAATCAAGTTTTCCTAAGTATTCCCGGTCATTTAAAATGTAGCACAAACACCCAAACACATGAACATAGTGAACCGTAGGTTTCTTTCCATTTAAAATCTCATAGGGTGTCATGGTTGTACCGGGTCTTAAGAAAACTCTATTTGTAGTGTGACAAGGTGTTTAATGCTTCGGCCCAAAAACCTTTAGAAATATTTCTAGCAATTAGCATAACACGAGCCATTTCCATTAAAGTCCTATTTTTCCTTTCAAAGAACACCATTTTGTTGAGGTGTTTTGGGTGCGAAAACTCATGGTGTATCCCCTTTTACTACAAAAAGTAGAAAAGGAGATGTTTTCAAATTCTCTACCATGATGCGATCTTATTCGAAAAATAGGAGAACAAAACATGTTTTTGATTTTAGAGACTAAGTGAGTAAATTTATCAAAAGTTTCAGATTTTTCTCTTAAGAAATACACCCATGTAAACCTAGAAAAATCATCAACTATCACATAAACATACTTCTTACCTCCCAAGCTTTCTACCTCAATAGGACCCATCAAGTCCATATGTAGAAGCTGAAAACAATGTGTTGTTCTGAGTGTTGCTCATTGTGTTGTTCAACACCGTGAAGCAACACGAGTTTGCTTACCCTTTTGACAGTCACCACACATCACGGTGTTTTTGAGGTCTAGTTTAGGAACACCTTTGACGGCATTATGTTTGATAATCTTCTCAAGATTCCTATAATGAGAATGACCTAACTTTTGATGCCATAACCTAATATCATCAAGTTTTGTCAAATTGCACACTGATTTATTACCAACCAGATAGCAATTATCACTTGATCTTATTCCAATCATGACACAAAAGTTAGTGTTATCAAACACTTCACAGGTATTTTTATTGAATTTTACCTCCAAATTGTCATCACATAGTTGGCTAATGCTAATTAAATTAGCAAGTAAACCATCTACGTGCAAGACATTTTTCAAAGGAGGAAAACCAACAATATCCAGTGTTCCTTTCCCAACTATTTCACTCTTGCCTCCACCACCATAAGTCACTGAGCCTCCTTGAATAGGTTGGTACTCTATTAGGAATGATTTTGTACCAGTCATATGACGTGAACAACCACTATCAAAGTACCAAGTTCCTGCAATGTTAGTCCTTAAAGCTGTATAAACAACATAGCATTTCGCTTTTCCTTGGGTAACCAACCCTTTTTTGAAAATCTGGATTTCTCGTTCACCAGTGTTGCCATAAGTGTTGCCCTGAGAAACTGGCGACACTTGAGGCGACACTTGAAGACTGGACATTTTCTTTTGTAGGAAAATGCAATCTGGTTTTAAATGTCCAGCTTTGTGACAGTATCCACACTCATTGGATTGATCAGAGGAATCACTAGAAGTGCTACCCTTTTCCTTGACACGCTCTTTTACAAAACAATTTTTAGTTTCAACATCAAACAAGGAAGAGGTAATACTTTCAAGTGATTCTTGGAACCCAAGACCAGCTTTCGAGGCTTACTCAATTTGAGTATTTCATCCAATTTGGATGAACTCGTGTTGAGTTTTTTGAAGGTGGATTCGGCTAGGTTGAGTTTGGCCTTGATTTTATCAAGATCCAATTCTCTCCTACTGAGTTGAGCTTCTAGCCGAGTCAAGGAGTTCTTAAGATCCTGATTTTCCTTTTTCAAGAAAACCACCATCTTATTCTCCTTTTTCCATTCCACGAGGAGAGATTTATAGAGGTTTTTAATTCACAAATAAGTTCATCTTTATCAAGATCATCCTCTATAATCTCTTCGAATTTAAATCAGTTGAACCATGCAAATTAAGATCATTTAAAGAATCATACCCGCCGAGTGTTGTGCCAAGTGTTGCCAATTCCCTGGATGACACTTGGGGCAACACTTTCGAAGAAGTCACCAATGTTGTGTCAAGTGTTGTCAAATGTAACGACACTTGAAGTAACACTCTCGATCGAAGGTAGCTCCTCTACCTTGGCCATCATGACTACTTGCTCCGTCTGTTCTTCTTTCTCCGTTCCTTCCTCCTCTCCATCACTAAGAGATACCCACAAGTTTTTGCCCGCCTTTCTCAAGGTGTTAGCACATTCATTGGCATAGTGACCTCTAACGGAACAAGCATGACATTGAATAGATTCAATGTACTTAGGATCGGACCGGATCTTTTCCGAGGATGCACGCCTTGGTGGGATATCCTTTTGATTTGGAGGAGGACTTCTCCTTGGCACAAAACTAGAGGTTTTGGCCGGTTGGTCCTTAGCCTTTACTCGCACTTTGTTAAATTTTCTAACCATAGAATTATATCTCTCTGCAAGTAAAGCTACACTAGTATTTTCATCTAACTCCTCGAAGACTTCATCTTCATCGTCCACACATGTGTCCGAAGATTCGACTTTTAAGGCAATATTCTTGCCTTTAGAAGCCTCCGTTTGTTCATTGAGATTCAACTCAAAGCTTTTCAAAATACTCATTAAGGAGTTGATGTCCATTGTTGAAAGATTATGGGCCTCTTCAATAGCCGAAACTTTAATATTAAAACGTTCGGGAAGAGTACGAATAGCTTTTGAAACAAGTTGTTTATTTGTAAAAGGCTCCCTAATACTTGACAAGCATTTGAAATATCAATCAACTTTTCAAAATAAGACGAGATGTCTTCGTTTTCACCCATTCTTAATCTTTCAAATCTACTAGTGAGACCTCTAAGCTTTGTTTCTGACACGCCATCTCCTTCACAAAATCTTTGTAAAGTATCCCAAGCATCTTTTGCAGAGGGACTATTTTGAATGAGTTTGAACATATGCATGTCAACCCATTCATAGATGGCATTCAGTGCCTTTTCATTGAAACTAGCAAGATTATTCTCTTCAATTGTCCACTCGAATTCCGGTTTGACTTGTACGTCACCATCGTCATCCGGAGGAAGCATTGGAACAGTATAACCATTTAAAATAGATCGCCAAGCCCGAAGATAAATTGATGTGATATGCGAGCGTAGGCGAATCTTCAAATAAGCAGAATTAGATCCGTCTAAAACCGGGAATCTCTTTTGATTAGGGTTTGCCGGATCATAAGCCATGACAAAAGGATCTAAACACTTAGTATATCAAGTGCTAGGCTCTGATACCAATTGAAATTGTCTATGGCTAAGAACTTATGAGATGAAACTCACAAGGTGAGATAAAACTCACGGGTGTTGTTCTTAGTGTTGATGACACTAACAACAACACATTCACCAATTCTAGAAAAAGCACAAATCAATAGAAATAAATATAATTTGCAGCGGAAGAATTAAAGCAATACACAAGAATATAATTTTTATCAAGTTATATAAATATATAACTTGATGGGTGCCTAAAAGGCAAGACCTTTCTATTAATAATATGAATTCAATACAAGGTCGAGGTTGTTCCTTAATGATAAACGAACCCTGATATAAGGAACAACATACACGAATTCTCTCTGTAAATAAACACTCAAAAACCTCACAAAAATATAAAAATCTATATGAAATATTCGAGTGTTGGACAAAGTGTTGCCGACACTAAATGGCAACACTTGAGAGCAGAATTCTACTTTTCTTGTGCAGATTTGCGTTTTCTGAATTGGATGATCTTCAATGAAGATCCACTGCACTATTTATAGGCCACAAAGTCTTGGAGCCTACTCAAATGATCGCCAATGACCTTGAGTTTGTTTCCTCATTTTATGCCTTCTCGCCTTCATTGTAGGAGACCTAGTCTTCTCTTGCTTCTCATGCTTGTACCTCTTAGCTATGATTGCCTTGTACTTTGACTTGTTCTCCCCCAGAATAGCTGAATAAAATATCTCCTGGCTTGGTCATCAATTAAACAAATAAACACATGTTTATTTGTTAACTTCTTCTTCTTCTTCGTGATTAACGCCTGGGCTGTTTACATTGCCGATTTTAAGCTCATTTTAAGGTGACTAACTACTGTTATATAAACATTAATTTACCCATTAATATTTGTGAAAAATACAGTAACTAACTCAGTGTCGCCAATTCCAAATGGCAACACTTTTGGCAACACCAGTGGCAACACTGGTTTGCAACACTTGGGATGACATTCATGACAACACATGATCTAACATTAACACCATCGTCGGGGAATTGAGGTTCAGGTCCTTGGGATTCATCACTCGGGAAGTCGGCCAGTTGTTCTGCCATTATCCGCCCTTTCATGGATTTTTTTTTTCACATAAGTGATGTCGTATTCGGCCAAAAAGAATGACCATTTTGCCAATCTCATGGAGAGAGAGAAGGTTTGTCGAACAGGTACTTGATGGGGTCCAACTTTGAGACCAAGTGCACCGAGTGAGACTGCATATAATGCTTCAACTTTCCCATTACCCAAACTAGACCTGCACAGGTTTTCTCGCAAGCTGGGTAATTCAGTTCGCTGCCTTGTAGTTGATGGCGCTTTCAACTTTGGAATCTTCTTCTCATGCGCCAGCATAGCCCTAATTGCTGTATTTGTGATAGTCAGGTATAGCAATAGTGGCTTTTACAGATGTGGTGGGCAAAGGATCGGGGGATTTACAAGGTATGCTTTAATCTTATCAAAAGCAAACTGGCATTCTGGGGTCCATTCAGTGTATGCGCTTTTCTTCATCAGCTTAAAGATAGGCTCGCAGATGGATGTCAGTTGGTTCACGAAGCGGCTTATGTACTGGAGCCTTCCCATGAAAGATTTGACTTCTGTTAGTGTTCGTGGCAGTTTCATCTCAACTATGGCTTTGATCTTCTGAGGGTCTGCTTCAATTCCCCGTTCAGTTACCATGTATCCCAATACCTTGCCTCTCTTTATGCCGAAGGAACATTTAGCTGGGTTCAGCCTCATGGAATGTTCTCTGAGATGATTGAAGAATTTTCTCAAATCGATGAAGTGCTGGCCATCGGATCCTTTGGAGTGGACTATCATGTCATCTACGTAGACCTCAATTTCTTTATGAATCATGTCGTGGAATAGGGTTGTGGCTGCCCTCTGATAAGTAGCCCCAGCGTTCTTCAGACCAAAAGGCATGACTGTATAGCAGTATGTCCCCCATGGAGTAGTGAAAGCCGTCTTGGCTTGGTCTTCTTTGGCCATTTTAATCTGGTTGTAGCCGGCAAAACCGTCGAAGAAGGACTTGACTTCGTAGTTGGCCGTGGTGTCTGCCAACATGTCAATATTGGGCAGGGGGAAGTCGTCCTTTGGGTTGGCTTTGTTGAGATCTCTAAAATCAACGCAACATCGGACTTTTTCGTTAGCCTTAGTGACTGTTACGATGTTGGAGAGCCAGGTTGGGTATTTTATGACCCGAATAAATCCTGCTTTGAGCATCTTCTTAATTTCTTTCTTTACTTGTAATGACCATTTGGGCTTGATCTTTCTCAGCTTTTGCTTTACTGGCTTGACTTCTGGGTCTAACGGTATCCAATGTTCCACTATGGAGGGATCAAGGCTGGGCATATCCTTGTAAGACCATGCAAACACGTCCACAAATTCTCTGAGTAGTTCGATCAGGGTTTCTTGTTCGGCCCCATTGAAGAAACTGGCAATCTACGTCTCTTTAGACTCTTCTACAGTCCCTAGATTCACACGAGTCAAAACCTCCTCAGCAGCTTGGGCTCGGTTTTCCTCTTTCTCGACAACCTGCTTAAAGATTTCTTTAATGTATTGTTTATCTTGTTATTATACCTGATCCACCCTGTCAATATAATGGCATTTCTTCTTGATAGAGCTCAACGGATAATATGTACCGCCTTCAGTGAGAAATTCCATTGCAGAGAGCCAAGGACTGTCTTGGAAAGCTTCATCCTTCACCGAATCTTCAATCGCTCTCCGTATATACTCTTGTGTTGCGATCGGGGTTTCCTGCGAGAAGATAAGCTCTGACGGTCGAGGATTTTCTGGCGCCTGGCGGACTGTACGACATCGTCGGGACCAGGAATAACACGCGATTAAGAGGAGGATTGAGAGAGATGGGATTGAGAATATTGAGGGGTGGAGGATTGGCCGAAGGAATTGGGACGGCAGTTCATATAACGGAGGTGAGATGGATCCATTTTTTGTGTTTAATTGAATTTGGATTGAGAAGATTGAGGGTTTGAGACTGAAAATTCAGTTTCGAGGAGGGATACGAGAGAATGAATGTATCTGGGGGAAAACCTTATCTACTAAAGATAAGAGGAACTCGCTACAAGGTGTAGCGAGTTCTCAAAAATTAATTATCGTGATTAATTACAAACTGGCAAACCCTAACTACTTGAAACTCGCTACACGGTGTAGCGAGTTTCAAAAAAGTGGTAATTTAGGAAAATAGTTTGAACAGTGAGTTATTTTGAAAAATAAAATTTTAAAAACGAATTATATGAGAAAAAAAATATCTATGATTGGGGGTTTTAAGTGACACTCATAACTAATGATTTGAAATTTTGGACATGTAAACAGGGAATCCCAGATTTAGGATTGGATTTGATTGTTATTAAGGTCTCGTATGAGTTAAAAAATTCTAGATTCTCAATTAATATTATCAACCTGTCGCTTATCAACATGTAAGTTATGCAAGTACATTAGATGAAAAAATAAATTTTATAATCTTGAATTTAGACAATCTATAATTTAAGTGTGCGTTCCCGAGTTTTAAAAATGAGAGAAAGAAAAGGAAAAGAAGGAAATCTAATATATTTTTCTTACTAAAGTTGCTCCCGAGATTTTTTTTAGAAAGAAAGTGGAAATATTTTTTTTTTTTTTAAATTTTCTCTCCTACCCAATATTCCCAAAAATGGAAGGAATTAGAAGAAAATGAAATCTTATAAAACAATTTTTTTTTTTTTTTGGCTAAACCTATTTTACCCATAAAGTATATCTCTCCCTCTTTCATTTATTAAGTGTACAATTGTAATTCAATTTTTTCCCTCATAAACTCAGGAGTACTTCAAGAATTTATTGAATTTCTTCCCCTTCCACCCCTCCCTTTCTCTTTTACCTTTCAAAAAATTGAGAGCGGACCCTAAGACCATCCGCAGCGATGACTTAAGTCATCAGCTTCTCTCTCTTTCACATCAACTCCACATTATCAGTCATCGATAACCACAATTTCACACCATTTTACCCACAATGTTGACTTAAGTCATCAATTTCTCTCTCATAATTTTTACTATACCCCACTATATTTTCTGTTTTCTACTTACATGCATAACAATTATTATCATTATTCATATTATTTTATTATTGTTAATTATACATGATAATAATTATATCTTTTTATTATAATAAATTTATAAATATAATTATTATTTAATAGTCTTTTTAAATATGATAAGTTAATAACATCTCATTATATAATATATAACATGAAAATTATCTACAAAGACAATTGAAATTAAAAGATTACATAAACAACATAAAATTAAAATTACATAGGACATACTAACACACAATTTTAATTATCATCAACATTAAATTTTTCCCAAATATTCTCAATCAAATCTTTTTTCAGTGACTTGTTGATATTTGTATCTCGAACTCAACTTCGATTACTCATATATGATGATAAGTCATATTCTCGAATATTGGAGAAAGTAAACATTTGATTTCCACTGCTAGTTGATGCTTGATTTTGAGTGGAATCTTCTTCATAGTCTCTTGGATCAAAATGTGTATAGGTTGAGCGTTCGTCCTCAACTATCATATTGTGAATGATGATACAAGCTAGCATAATTTTACCCAAGATAGTCCTACTCCATACTAGAGCAGGTTGTCGAATTATAGCAAATCGAGCTTGTAAAAATCCAAAAGCACGCTCCACATTTTTTCTTACTGACTCTTGTTTCTTAGCGAATAATTTATGCTTTGCCGTCTGCGGGGCACTGATTGATTGAATAAAAGTCGTCCATTTCAGATATATTTCATCAGTAAGATAATATACCATATTATATGAAAGATTATTCACAGTATAATTAACAGGCGGAGCATGACCTTCTAATATATCTATAAATACTGGAGAACGGTCTAGCACATTTATGTCATTACACGAACCTGGTGTTTCAAAGAATGCATGCCAAATCCACAGATCACGCGAGGCTACGACTTAGAGGATTAACGTTTGTGTTTTATTTCTACCTTGAAATTGCCCTCTCCAACCTCGTGGATAATTTTTCCAAGTCCAATGCATACAGTCGATACTGTCCATCATTCCTGAAAATCCACGCTCCTCTCCTTGTTGGAGTAACATAGTTATATCATTAGAATTCAACCTTCTCATGTAACGATCACGGAACTGGATTATGACACCTTCAACAAAATGAAGAAGATACTTCTTCGCTGTAGTTTCAGAGACATTTAGATGTTCATCAACTGAGTCGTATGCAGTACCATATGCTAAAATTTGCATTGCGGCAGTGCATTTTTGCTCAGTCGATAAACCAAGTCTACCGTTAGACTACCCACAATGGTTTCATCCCACCATTCCATTTCATATAACCACTTTAACACTTTATCTCATCCATCTCACATTTCAACTACCCATTTCATTTAGTCCCCCTACAATGGCTAAATTAAATTAAATTTCAACTCCCTCCAACTCATCATTCTATACCCCACCACTTTTATTTTATTTATATTCTCTATTTTTATGATTAATAAATAATAATTTTAATTATTATTATTTATAATTAAAAAATATTTCACACTTAATTAAAAAAACATTGCATCAATTTATAGGAAAAAAATGATGATTTTTTTTAAATAAATGCTAAAATGAAGAAGGATAATTGAGAAATGAGTGTATTTTTTTGGTGTCAAAATCAAATGAAACATGCATCAATTTATAGGGAAAAAATGATGAATTTTAGCAAAAAAAATAATAAAAAAAATAATTTACTAGGTGATAATTTAGCTCAAAGATGTGGGATAAAAAAATTCGAAAATCCTGGGAACCAATCAGATCATGCCACGTGTCAGATCAAGAAAAAAAAAACCGGAGCGCCTCACGTGCCTTGCCGGGCCGTGAGGCGCACGCGCCAAATACCCTCCAATCAGAAGCCGACACGTGTCACTCAATTTTTTTTTTCAGCTGGTTGAAATATTTCATTTACCCATTTCATCCCACCCCATTTCAATTTCCCATTGTACCATTTCAACTAGATGAAATGGGTTTCATTTAGCATTTCAACTACCCATTGTGGGTAGGGCTGTTACACGAACCGAGCCTGTTCGAGCTCGACTCGGGCTCGGCTCGAAAAAAGCTCGAGTTCGAGTGGGCTCGAGGCGAACTCGAGCTCGAGCTCGAACCGAATTTCAAGTTCGTCATTTTTTCGAGCCCGGCTCGTGTTCGGCTCGTATGTTCGACGAGCTCTGTTCGAGATCGACTCGTTTAAGCTCGACTCGGGCTCGGCTCGTTAAAAGCTCGGATGAATTATGAATTTTTTGTTAAAAATATATATATTTAGTGACATATTAAAAGACCAAGCTCGAGCTTGGCTCGTTTAGGCTCGAGTTCGATTGCAACTCGAATTAGGGCTCGATAAAGCTCGTTCGATTTCAGATTTTTTTTCAAAAAATAAGTCGAAGCTCGAGCTCGGCTCGTTAATACTCGAGTTCGAGCAGCTCGCGAAAAGCTCGAAACTTGATTCGAGCCGAGCTCGAACATGAATTCTGGGATCGAGCTCGAGCTCGAGAAAAGCTCGAGCTCGTTTAAAAGTTCACGAGCTCGAGCTCGAAACATCAAAAGCTCGGCTCGGCTCGTTTACAGCCCTAATTGTGGGTAGTCTTAGCATCAACTTTATGGTGGAAATAATCGTCAGATGCACGTAATGCTTCTATGATACGACAGAAGACATGGCATCTCATTCGATATCTGCGACGAAACTTTTCTTCCGGATAACTTGTGTGTTCAGTAAAATATTGTTTATATAGTATGTTATGGCCTTCTTCGCGTTCTCTGCGTACGTATCTTCTTCGAGCTTCAGGCAAGGGCCTCTCAATAGTTGATGAAATTAGAGGAATGAATGAGCGTACACTCGCTTCTTCATTTTGACGCCTTTCATAAATTGATTTATTCCATTCCTTGACTCTAGTAAACCTTTCTTTGGGGTCGTTATCACTTGCACTTGACGTCAATGAGCTTGATGAGAAATGCATTTTTGTTTAACTAAGAGGAAATTTTAAGGCACATTGAAAAAGAAATGGAGGATGAGTCTAGATTGGTGTATAAAACTTGTAAGAAATGATCTCTTTAATAGAAAAAGAAAATAATTGAGGTTACAGTGATATGTCAACATAGAATGCTGTAAAGATGAAACATCATTTTCAAACTTTATTGTTGAAATGACTTGTCAATTTTGTCAGTTTCTTATAAAGTGACATATCAATAAGAACATCCGTGTTGATTAATTTCATCATTTTATTCACTAAAAGATAAAACTAGTGACATATCAATATTTGAAATAAAAATTTCAATAAACTTTTTATAAAGATTACAATAATAAATAAACTAAAAACAATAACTTACATAATAAGATAAAGATTACAATAATTAGAATTTAAGCAAACATTACACAAATTATAAATTAAACTAATATATCTCAATATCCTTGAAATTTTCATACAATCTATCATAAAGCTCCATTTCTTTAACTGATAATACTGATTTTCCCATCAGTACACTGTAAAGTTTGAACCTTTTATTCCGCTCCTTGTCTGCTTGTCTTTTTTCTTCCCTTTCTTTAAAAAATTCAAGGTATTACTGCTCGAGTTGAAGTCGCTCAATATCTAGCGCGCGATTTGTATTCAGACTATTGATGCAACTGGTTATATCATCCATATCAACATTAGAAGAAGTAGTTTCTTACCTTTTTGCTTAGCCCTCTTCACTCCTAAAGGACGAACCTCAATAGTTGGAGTATCTGAGTTAGATCTCTTTGAACTGTGGCCGCTTTCCTGATCTTCCGCAATCAATCTACCTTGCCACTTCGGATAGTGTTTTAGCAAATCCCACAGTGCTCGAGAAGAAATTTGTGCCCATTGTTAGTTTTTCCCATATTTCTCGAGCTTCTCCTAGAACATTGTCCTCATTACAACCGCTTCTCTTTTTTCGTTGTGCTTTTGCGTATATGCCAACTCACTTACTCACTTGTAAGTTAATTCTTCTCCAACAACATTTGCACGACTCAACGTTCCTTTCATTTATGTTGCTTGGATTTTCTCTTTGAGCTGCTGCAAACATTTCCATTATATTTGCCCAATGATCACGTTTCTTTTGATCTGTTCCAATGATCGTATCTCCACCTACCTCAAGGTAAGCCGAACATAGAGCTCTATCTTCAGCTATGGTCCATACTCGCCTATCTTTCTTACTTTTGGATTCGCCGGGTTGGTTAGAAGGAACAGTGGAATTCTCTTCATCAACATCATCTTCAATATCTTGAAATAAAATTCTTGAGCTACCCACATCACCAACATGAGTTTTATGAGATTTATTATATTGTTGGGATGTTGAAAATTTGAGATTTGAAGAATGAAATTGGACATTTTGAGAAGACAACATATTTGGGAAAGAAAATAAATTAGGATTGTATTGATTTTGAAATAAATTTGGAGCATTGGGAATATTAGAAATTTATTGAGGTAGAGAATAAAATCCCATCAATTGAGATAGTTGAGGATATTTTAGCAAATTTGGATCAATAGGCATGTGTGAATTTGGAGATTTTCTATTGACATTTGAATTTGTTTGGGAATGTTGGTTGTTTCCATAGTAATTAGGATAATTTGGATCCATAATTACGAAATAAAATTGAAATTGTCAATGACTTATAAAAGTGAGATGAAACTCACATGTATTGTTAATAGTATTGATAACACTAAGAACAACATAACTTACACCAATTCAAAAATAGAATAATTGAGATAATTTAAAAGTAGCGAAAATAATAAAAGAAACACAAGAGAATAGATTTTTATCAAGTTATATATATAAATAAATATATAATTTGATGGGTGCCAGGAGGGCAAGACTTTTCTTAATAATAAGCTTTTGGTACAAGGTCAAAAGTTCTCTAATGATTTTCAATCAATAGCATAGGGGAACAACTATTTTAGAACACTCTCTTTACAAACACAATCTATTTAACACTCAGAAACACTTGAAGAATAAAAGTTATATGGGATAACTCATTGGTGTTGAACAGAGTGTTGCCAACACATGTGACAACACTTGAAGAGGCGTGTTCTATCTTGTGCAATTTTCGACTTCTGAATTGAATGATCGATGCTGTCGAGTCCTTGCACTATTTATAGACTCCTAAAACTTGAAGCCTACTCAAACCAACCAGAAAATCAACCATGTGATTAAATTCCAATTTTAGCTCCAACTTCTTGTTTGTTGAAGACTTAGTCTTCCTAGACTTTACCACTTATACCTCCAAGCATCACGACCCTTGTACTCCTTATTTTCAGTTTTCCCTATGTAGATAACATCCTAACAATGTTTACTTGATCTTCACAATTACACATAAATGTGTAACTTTCTTGTTTTTCATCCGAAAATCACGCCTAGTGCCATTCCCATGACCTGTTCAACCAAAGACTGAACAAACTAACAACGGATATATAAATAATAATTATCACTTTGTAATTTATGAAAAATATGTAGTAACTATCCATAATTTGAATTGCCAACATAATGGCAACACATGAGGCAACACCAGTGTAGCAACACTGAAGACAACACCAATGGCAACACATGGTGTGACACTTACAAAAATATTTTTAAAGAAATTTTAAGGAGATAATGGCTAATTTTTAACCAAATAGAGAAATTTGAAGAAGGTGTCCAACATATGTAAAATTTGTGTTTATTTATAAGTTGAAACAAAACATATGGCCGTTGATAAAATTCTGACAATTTTTTTTAAATTTATAGTCGGTGATAAAATTATGACATTTTTTTTTTAAATTTATAGTCAAATATACAGTGATATTCGACACTCCTAGTTGAATTATTGACCCAAAAAAAGCCAACACAAGAAGAAGAAATTAAAAAAAGGCCAACATGAAGAAGAAATTAAAAAAAGGCAAACAAGCAGAAGAAATTAACGCATGCATAGAAAGTGGACTACACTCTCCAAACTTTCTTCCTTCAACATGAAAGTGTGTTACGCGGCAAGTGGGTGATTGTTTCTCCATTTCACAAGCCTTTCAAGTCCTTTGTCAACCAAAAATTAGAATAAGTCATTCAAGCCTCTCTATTTTAGTCACCATTGTGGGAGATTTATCATCCACATCATCAGCCAATCCTTTTTGGAAAGGGCACCACTGTGGCTGCTCTAAGTATTGTAAATAGTAGCTCGAGTATATCAACTAATTAATTTGAGATTTTAATTTGTAAAATGATGGCTTCAAAATTTTCAGTTTACAACTTAAAATATCCACAATTAACTTGTAAATGGTACTTTCTTCATCTCAAAATGATTGTCTCACTTTTTTTTTACATTTATTATGAAGAAACATTAAATAATAATTTTAAGTTGATTTAATTATACAAATGAAGATCTAAAACTTGCAATTGATAGTATTATTGATGGTGTATCAATAATGAGTTTTAGATTTTCATTTGTATAGTTAAATAAATTTAAAATCATTGTTCAAAGTTCTTTCATAATAAAAGCAAAAAAAGTGAAACAATCATTTTGGGACGGAGGGAGTAGTCAATATCTTGACTTAACCACCCGCATTCGTGATTGTGGCCTTGTGGGAGTAGCCGAGAGAAAAACAAAAAGGCTCAACGACTCGGTTGACTCAGACAATCAAACTCACTCCAGGATGGAGAGCTCACACGGCCCAAGTTTAAAACAATCCCTTCCCGCCGACGATTCCGACTCAGAGCTTCAACTTTACGCCCTTCCAAGTCGCTCAAGTAAGTCTCTCCTTCTACCCTCGTTCATTCCGTTTTACGAAACCCTAACCCTAATTTCTCATCTTTCTCCGTGAATGAACAGGTTGGTTCGTTTGGGGCGACATTCACGAAATCGAGAAAGTCTCGTTGAAAGAATTCTTTGATTTCAGTTCAATCACTCGAAGTCCTAAACATTACAAAGAGTATCGTGATTTCATTATATCGAAGTTCAGAGAAGATCCGTCTCGAAGGCTTACATTCTCGGAGGTTCGCAGGTCACTCGTCGGTGATGTTAATTATTTGCATCGGGTATTTTCGTTCTTGGAGCGATGGGGACTGATCAATTTTGGTGTTTCATCGCCGTTGGTGGTGGTTGACGACGATGATTTGGTTGAGGAGGAGGAAAGGTGGAAGGTTAAGGTGGAGGAAGGGCCTCCTCATGGGGTTAGGGTTGTGGCGGTGCCTAATTCGTTGAAGCCTGTTTCATTGCCGCTCAGTGCAAGTGGTAATGGAGGTGTTGGGCGGATTGATTTCAGGATGCCGCCTTTAGCTTCTCATAATAACGTTTTTGATGAAATGAACCAGCTGAAGAAGCTGGTTTGTGGGAATTGTAAAGGGCAGTGTGATTTAAGTCACTATGAATCTACAAAGGTTTGTTGCCTCTCTCTGAACTTCTGATTTAACCAACTTTATTATTTGAATTCATTTGTGTCAGTTTGTGTTGCCTGGCTTTCCAAAATAATTATTGCCCTATTTAGCTGTATATGCTCATAACTGAGCTATTAAATCTCCTCAAGAAGTTTCGATGCTCCGACAGCAACATGACACAAATAGTGTATATATTGAGAATTGTTATTCACCCCTGCAACATTACTGAATATCCCGCGATTCCCGCATGACAATTATTACAAAAAGACATTGATTGAAATGACAAGATTAACCCTTAGCATTATTATGCCTATGTAATGGTTTTCATTTTTTCTCTGATCTTCTTCCTAAGCTGCACTGATTAGAATGTCGTTGGATTCTTCGGGTTTTTTTTTTTGGCTAATTGGAGTATGAGTTTCCCTATGTCACTTGACCGGAAGAGGGGAAGATTATGATGCTTTAAACTTCTTCCCGATTGCTGCACTATTGAAGCTTTGATATGCTCCATCATTGCTGTTCTTAGGGTCGCCGATGAGGGAATCTTCCGGCGTTCGGTTGGTAGTGGCCAAACAATGTCACTTTGTTTAGTAACTGTTAACCGAACAAAATTACAACGTCTGGTCAAAAACGACCAAACAAGGAGTAATATTTCGGCCAATGATGGCCGAACTTGATAATATTGTTTGGTCGATTTTGACCGAACGGACAAAAAACCCTTGATTTTTCTAATAGTTCTTACTGCATGTATGGTCAAAGATAAGGAAAGGAAAGATATGATATGGCGAGGGGATATGATCGTGATTTGGAGGGGCCATTTATTTTCTAGATTTGCGAAGGATGAAGGAAGGGTTGGCCCGAAAATATGAATAGTTGATCGGAGAAGATGAAAATCGGCCAAAGACGAAGTTGATCGGAGAAGACGAAGAATGGGTGTAAGAGTGTGTTTTGTTAAATTTAGGTGGGTGATTATTTAGGGATTTTAAAGGGTAAAATAGGAATAATGGTGGTGTATCTAGTATCGAATGTTTAATTTTTTAGTGCGGGGGTATTTAGTAATGTTGCGGGGGTGAATAACAATTCTCGTATATGTTTCATTTCCGTTAGAGTAAAACTAGATCAAAGGAGTTTGCAGCTGTTATTCGATTTTATGCACGTTGGTGTGTTTAGTTCTAGCTTTTTATTCTTGTGGGTGGGATATAGAGGTGATGTTTGTACACGATGTCTATGATGCTATTTCTGGGAAACAACATGAATGCTACCTCACTACAGGAATTCGGAGATTAAACACTTTTACTCCCTTTGTCTTGAAAAGAGTAAACTTGAAATAAATTTGAATACTTGAAGCTTAGATTTATTTATGTGGGTTTGTTTGGTGGGATGAACCAAAATGGAAGAATGTCTCTTTCTTTGGGACAGAGGGAGTAATCGATTTATTTACTGCTGCTGTTATTGACAAAGAGTGATGATTATAAGTCTGACATAGCTATATAATTCCACAGCTTTGCCAGTGCACAACTATACCACAAACATGTACTTTGCTACTCTACAACATGGGTCCTATCATTTTATAGTTGATTCTAATATCCACATTATGACATTTGTTTCTTCTAGCAGCAATGTAAATTGACTATTTTACTTTGTTAAATGTCTTCAAGGCTAAAGTGCAAGAACCATCGCATCTCTTTCTATATATGCGATTCTTATGTTTCTTATATTCATGAATGTGTCAGGAAGGGGGCTTAAAAATCTGTATGAAGTGCTTCCAAAATGGAACTTATCGGAAGCTCAAGTCTGTTGATGATTTCAAATTTGTTCAGTGCAATGCAAATAATGTAAATCATGGGTCTGAGTGGACTGAAGCTGAAACATTACTTCTTTTAGAGTCCATGTTGAAGCACGGAGATGACTGGGAGCTTGTAGCTCAAAGCGTACCGACAAAGAGTAGACTTGATTGTATTTCAAAGCTTATACAACTGCCTTTTGGGGAGCTTATGTTAGGATCTGCATATGAAAGGTGTAGATACTGGGAAACAGTTAGCAATATTAGTAGTGGCACGCAAGCACAGGTTGGTTTATCTGTGTCTTTTAATACTGGGAAAACAGAGAATCTACAAATTGAGGCTAACACTGATGGTCAGCAAATGGGAGATGCTGAGAGCCAAGGTCCTCCTCACAAGAAACTTTGCATTGCACCAAATTCAGATGTTTGTAGTTCACAAGTAGAAAAGGTAGTTATTTCTATTACGGGATTTGTGCTTAAAAGTTGAAACATATACACATTAGAGCTTTTGTCTTAGTATCAGTTACTGCAGACCAACCAAGAAGAACAACAATCACCATTAGCTTCAAACGTGTGCGAGGAGTCTGTGGGCAAAGAAGGTGAACCTGGTGAACTTAAGAATGACAGCCAGCAGAATGGAGATGCTGAGAACAAGATTCATCCGAAGGGAGTTCCCAATGTATCGATTTTGGATTCCTGTAGTTCTCTGATGAAACAGGTAAGGGTTCCCAATATGCTTGTGAGTTACAACTTTCATCAAATGCACCTTTGACTACAGTATCTGTGTTTGTGCTCTCAACTGGTAATGATATCTGCAGATGTTCCTGAAAATGGAAAAGCACATATAGAGATCTTTCTTATTCATAAATGTTATCTGCTTTTACTTTGATTGATAGAAGTACAAAACCTGAAATAACTATTTGGACAACAAGAGACTTTTTATGTTCTTTCATTGGTAATTAAAGTTTACACGTTGTTACAACTTACAAGTACTCAGGCAGAATTTTGCTTTCTTTATCAGGTTGCCCGGATCTCTACCATGGTTAGCCCACAAATAGTAGCATCAGCAGCTGAGGCTGCTGTCATAGCCCTTTCCAATGAATATCTCTGTCCAAGGGAAATATTTGAAGAAGGGTATGATGATGAGTTAGGGTCTTCAACTCAGCTTAATGAGATAAAAAGGTGTCTATCTTGCTTGGTCTTGTATTGGCCATGTAACTAACATCCTTTTCTTCTACCAGAACTGCTCAAGGTGATGTCTCAGAGATGGATGGAAGGCCCAGTCATTCAGGTGCTTGTTATGCACATCACTCTCCGTTCTTTCAAATTGCTGGATTAGGAGATTGTTTCATTAATATTGTTATTGATAAGGTTTCATGCAACAGAGACTTGTGAGACGTGTTCCGAGAAAAGAACTCTGCCTATAGCTTTACGAGTGAGAGCTGCAACTGCAACAGCTCTTGGAGCTGCTGCTGCTCGTGCCAAGTTATTGGCAGTTCAGGAAGACAGAGAAGTCGAGCATCTAGTGGCAACAGTTATTGACACTCAGGTGAGCTACATATTTTGGCCCCTTACCTGATTTCATGCGCCGTTAGGGTTTGTGAGTAAAGGTGGAAATGGTTAACGCATAGCCCGACACCAGCATATACAATTCTCCACAAACTCTTCTCCTTAGGGAAGGAGGGGGGAGGGTTGGATTTTCCCCCCTCCCCCAGCTGGCTTTCAGTGTTTTCTTGTAAAATGATGCTTCAAAGGTACGTTATGTTGACTTATGTTCGTTACGTAATTTGTACAGATGAAGAAATTGCACTATAAGATGAAACTTTTTGAAGAAGTTGAGGTGATAATGGAGAAGGAATTCAGTGAAATGGAGGAACTGGAAGAGTGTCTCCTCACAGAGCGAATGGATGTCATTCAAAGAGTGTTTGATGCTGGAATATCAAGATCGAGTAATCTCACTTCTCTGAAACCCCATACAGAAACTTTTGTTTAATTTGCTAAGCTTAGTACTTTTTTTTTTTTTTTTTTTTATCATTATCATTTTTCCTTGTCCCCTTCTTTGTAACTTAATAAAGAAAATTCAATTTCTAACAGCTTGAATTCTGACCATTTTTTGAGTACAGGAAGAATTGTTGTAAATCAATATCATTAGTTATATCTAGATGTTATGCTCTGGTACTCTACTCCTTTGTGTTCCCAGACATCCTCCTTTAGAACTGCCACTGCAGTACCAGCAATTTGTCATAGGTTGTGGATTTTTTCTCTCAAAATGACACCTTTTTTTTGTTTGGACACTTTTAGAAAAGTATTTTCCAAAGTGTCAGTAAAAATAGTACTCCGTATTACCCAAAATAATCGATTTTGCAAAAAATAAATAAATAATAATAATAAAATGATATGTTTGACAACTCAATTCCCAACGTTTTGTTTTGGAATTGGAAGAACAATATAAATTACTCCAAGGAATTATATTACTGGAGAAATGGAAATAGAGATGTTATATAGACCCATGTACCCGTATTACTAAACTCACCCCCAAACAATTTAATACAAACCCTTATGTTGAAGGACTTGAGGTAATGCTGATTTTGAAATCTTCATGCCTTAATTATTAGGATAAGTAAAAGCTCTCTAGCTTCAATATATCTTTGCCTTTCTCATCCCTAAAGAGTTAGCGGGTGTTGGGTGGTTACTGTTTACATGATTTCATGAAATTGACTATTTTCTCGCCTACCTTGAAATGAAATTCAAATCTATCTAAACTAGTAGGGTAATACTAGTGTCACAAAATTTGATTTTCAAAATGAAGTGTCATGATCTTGTTGGTGCTTTTAATGAGATTGTGGCGGGTTTACGATCAATGTAGCCCAATACAACTCTAGTGTGGTCTCGGCACTTGATGTAACCCGATTTATGTGTGGTTAGACTGCATTAGCCAAAATTCATACGATGTAATCGAATCATTGTGCTCCCGAGTTTAAAAAACGAGAAAAAGAAAAAGAGAGAAAAGTAAATGAAGTCTAATATACATTTTTTTCTAAGGTTGCTTTCGAGTTCTTTTAGGAAGGAAATAAGAAGAAAAGAAAGGATTTTTTTAAAATTTTTTTTTTCTTTTAAATCATTTCAAAATTTGGATGAATTGAGAGGAAAAAAATAATTTAAAACTGAAGAATAAGGTGGAAGTATTTCCTTTCCTTTTTCTTCCAAAATCGGAGCACAAGAAAGAAAAATTGGGCGTTTCCATTCATTTCTTTGAATTTTTTTTTTATTTTTTTTAAATCCCCCCCCCCCCCTTTCCTTCCTCTCCTACTCGGGAGCGGACCCTCTTGTCTTTCATTCCATTTAAGAACATCCAAGACGTTCCTTTAATCCTGCAAACCTGTCGTAAACTTGATAATTTTCAATTTGTTCTTCAAAATCATACCCATACGATTGTCTCTGGCATTGAATTGGGTGGTTTTCTTGAGTTGTATTGTAGCATGGTTGACGCACTTAAGCTGTTCGACAGTATGCCTCAGATAAATATTTTTTGTTGGACATTAATAACTGATTGGAATCTGTTACGAGTTTGAGGAGTCAATCAAGTTACTCAATCTCATGTGATTGATGAAGGGGGATCATCTTTCTTGGTACCTCTCTCTATCTATTTCTACGTAATTTCACATTTTCTAGTGTTTATGTTAGTGATTAGTTACGATAACTGTATGTGCTACATTTCCTGCTTGGCCCATTGATAGGAAACTTCGTAATTTAGACCAGATACCACAGTTTTAAGGTGCAAAAGTCCCACCATGCAATGAAATATTACCACCTGACCAGTCTATGATTTCTTTTGGTTTATGTTTCTTAATGCGGGGTTTAGATAGATTATCAGAAGTTAACTGATGTAAGCTAGTGCCCATCAAAAGAAGTCAATGAATCACAGAACAAAAGCAGCAATTTTCTCCCCTCGTGCATGCTGCTTTGAAGTCAATGAATGACATTAATGCAGTTTCAAAATATTCTAGCCAATTTCGAGGCAGCTTTTCAAGCTTAGTGGATCAAAATTAAAAATTCATTTTATTGTTCTTATTTGTTGCTTTGGGATTTATGGATATCTTTTTTCCAGGGTATAATGGTTATACAGATGCACAGCCTTGGTTCATTGCTATCGTCATGCTGAAGTTTTCTTTGCCAGACAGTACATGGTTGAGTTTCTATCAAATTATGAAGTATGGAGTACTCCCTCCGCCCCGTTAGTAACCGCACTGTTACTGTTTGCGCGGGGATTAAGGAAAAAAATAATGATATAAATATTGTGAGTGTAAAAGTAAAATAGGAGAGAGAATGAGTGGAGGGAATAGTAAATTATAATGGTGTTGTGAGTATTAAAATAATGTAGGAGAGAGAATGAGTGGAGGGAATAGTAAAGATTCTTTGCCATTTTAGGAAGTGTGCGGTTTGTAATGGAACGCCCAAAATAGAAAGTGTGCGGTTTGTAGCGGGACAGAGGGAGTATATACATATATGTGTTGTCTTAAGTTACAGTTTAAGATAGCTTGTTTATTTATTTATTTTTCGAAAAAGATACCTATGTAAGAAAAAAAAATCCATTCTTGAAAAGATAATCAAAATTGGGTAACTAAATTACCCCTTCTTCAGAAAATAATCCATTCCAATCATAAATTGCTAAAATAATCCCTAAATCTATCTATTCTATACAAGAACAAGAAAATAGTCGATATACTCCCTCCGTCCAAGTACATACTTTACGGTTACTGTTCACGCGTGGATTAAGGAAAAAAATAATGATATAATGTTGTGAGTGTAAAAGTAAAATAAGAGAGAGAATGAGTGGATGGAATAGTAAATTATAATGGTGTTGTGAGTATTAAAATAATGTAGGAGACAAAGTGTGAAGTATATAATTGAACGCCCAAAATAGAAAGTGTGAAGTATGTAACTGGACGGAGGAAGTATATGCGAGTAAAATCAGAAATCCAAATAGGAAGCTACCATAGGTGAAGGAAGGCTTTTGCCTACACTGCAAACATAAAAAAATAGTAAAGATTAATGATAATATCTATCTGCTTAGTAAATAACAAAAATATTCTCATAATGTCTACCCATGTCTACCCAAATAAATCAATTGCTTCCGCAGATGCTCGTGCTTAGATCATAGTTGTTAAAGGCGAAAGGCGAGAGGCGGGCGAGAAGATCCTAGAAAAGGCGAATGGCGAGGCGGTTGAAAGGCGGTCGAAAGGCGAGCAAGACGATAAAATAGAACAAAAGGAATAGTAAAATAATATATATGTAAAATATATTATATAAAGCTTAAACATGTTAAGAACAAGAATTTTGCATTAAATAAAGGTCACAATTTCACATGTAATAGCAACTTCACACAACTAAAACACCCAAAAGTGAGAATTCTAAGACAAAAAACATATTTTATGTTCAAATCAGTAAACAAGTAGTCGTTTAAAAGCGTGAAGTAGGTGAATTCGAATATATAATTTCAAATATAAAATTCATACCTAGTGATGAACATAAGATATAGTTAAAACTTCAAATGACTAAGGAGACCGAAAGTAAAGCGAAAAAACAAATTAAATTAGTAAACATATTAAAATTTGCAAACCTCCCTATAAAAATTTGAATAAAGCAAGCTATTTGTAGCGTTTTTGTCCCACTCCTTTGTCGTCGTTCCAATTTTTATTTATCGCACTTAATTTCTTTTGATCGCTCGAGAGAAATTATGGATATCTTTCTTTCTCATGTACGCTACAAGCTATCTGTACTCCATATTATCCCAAAACAACGCATTGGGTAAGTTAAATTATTGAAACTAAAATTACAAAATGACCTAGCTTAACTGTAATAACCCAAAAATTTACAAGGATTAATTGGTAAATTGTTGAATTTTCACTTAGGCTTTTAGATGGCTTAATACAATATTAAAGTCCTAGGATTATAATAAGTGGGTTTCATTTAATTAGATGAGTTGGGCTTGGCATTGGGCTAATGTTTAGAAAACCCAATTATAAATACCCTTTCTAAACCTAGAAGCCTTATTATTTTCACAACCCTAGAAAGAAAATAGAGAGAGAGAGGCGGTAAGAGGGAGTTAGCGGCAGAGAGAAACTGTCGTGAGAGAGAAAAATTCCGAGAGAAAGAAAAAGGGCGGTGCTGAGAAGGAAATTAGAGAGAGAACAGGCGTGAGAAGGGGAGCCGCATAGAGAGAGAATCGGCTGAGAGAGAGGGACGCTGAGAGAGAGAGAGCGGACAGAGAAAGAGAGCGGCAGAGGAAGGCAGAGGAAGAAACTGAGGGAGAGAGAGAGAGTCGAGCTTGGGAAGGAAGAAGGAAGAAGGAAGAAGGAAGAGGAAGAACCTCCATTGTTGTGTTTCAAAGCTTAAGAATCCAAGGTAAGTAATGTTTCTTATTTTGATTTCTAAGGAAGAACACCCTAGAAGAAACCCTAGGAATCTAAGGCAAGATTAATGAAGGAAATCAAATTATGGCATTGTGAATTATGAAACCTATGTGTTGATTATAAATAAGGTTTAGGCATGGAAATTATTATTGATATGCCATGCTAAGAATTTCCTATTGAAGTAGGAAATTTATGGGCGTTGTATGGCTGTAGTGTGTGTATTGTGGGGGTGTGTAGTTTGTATTGCGTGTGAGTATATTGTGTGGGCAGTGTGTGCGCTTGTGTTCCTGTTAGGTGGGTGTGTGTGGCTGCCATAGGTGTATGGAAGGAGGATGGCAGCCGTGTGAGGGCGAATTAGGGTTAGGGTATGTGTGTGTGTCGTGGGTGTGCTGGGTGCGTGTGTGTTGTGTGCGTGGCTGTACAAAGGGTGTGCAAGTGTGTGTGGTCAGCCGTGTGTGTGGTCAGTCGTGTATGTGGGTGAATTAGGGTTAGTGTGTGTGTTTGTGTGTGTTTGTGTGTGTTTATAGGTGTTGAAAAATGTGTATTTAGTGTGTGTAAAATTCGTGGAAGTGAATTGAAAGGGGTTTAGAACCTAGGACCCTAGGATAAATTCAATAGACCTAAAGGGGTGAAAGAGTAACTTTTGGGAGAGTTAAAGAAGAATAACTCTTAGGTAATCAAGGCCGTTAAAGTTAGTTTTTCGGTTAAGTAAATAAAAGATATTTTTACCCTAAGAGAACCTTTTGCATGATTGTAGATTCGTGCGCGTGAAGAATTGTTGGAAGTACTAAGCAACGCTAAGGTAAGGGATTATACATCTTCAAGTTAATTGTTTTCTGCTCCGTTTCATTATTTAGGCTTCCGCATATTTCTTGGTGATGTACGTTCCTTGATACGTAAAAGCTGACCTCGCGTCAGTATTTGTTTTGACTCCCTCGTTTACCGTTATTTGCTAATCTTTTGCTATTCGGTTGTTGAATCGTTCTTTGGTTTCGTAAATATGGAATTTTTATTGTCTTGTGAAAGTTCGTATTTTTGTATACAATAAGTTTTGATATGATATAATTTTGTTTCATTAATGATCACTAAGTTAGACAACCTGCCTCGGCGGGGTATATTTGATATTTTGGCCTTCGGGCAAACTTAGTTCACCGCTTCAAATTAGTGGTGGGGTGTTTCGGATACACTGTTTAGGACTCTGCGGAGTCAATTTTGTTCCCTTTATGGGATTTTGATTTGATAAGATCAGTGGACCACTTATGTGATCATGATGTCTGTGAATTATTTGATTATCTACAGCTGGTATGGGACGGTTGTGGATAACTAGATCATTCGAGTTAACTTTGTTCAGCTTATCAGTCCTTTGAATTTCCTTATAATCTGTGAATGGTTTAGTTAGTTAAAACTGGTATGAGACGGTTTTAATTAAGTAAATCATTCGAGTCAAATTGAATCGATTTCGTCATTATTTGGAACTCCAAAATATTTGTCAACTCAGTTTGTGAAACCGTTGAGATTTTGAAAGACATTTGGTTTGAGATTTGATAAATAACTACTCCCTCCGTCCCAATAAGAGCTTCCCTTTTTGCCATTTTGGGTGTCCCGCTAATAGCTTCCACTTTCCTTTTTTGGCAAAGGAATCTTTACTATTTCCTCCACTCATTCTCTCTCCTCATTATTTTAATACTCACAACACTATTATAATTTACTATTCCCTCCACTCATTCTCTCTCCTATTTTCAAATTACACTCACAACATCTTTACTTCCCTCCCATTTCCTTAATTTGCGTGATTTTTAAAAAAGTGGAAGTAATTGTTGGGACGGAGGGAGTATTTCGAATTTGTGTTCTGTTATGTCTTCGATTGTTATTTGAAATTTGTATCGTTTGATATTCCTTCAGGTCAACTCCTCCTTAGTAACCGGAGGGGTTGTATATGAACTTACTGGGCATTGTTCGCTCACCCTTTCATCTTCTTTTCTTCCAGATTTCATATAGGAAGAATGTGAAATGGTTCGGGAGCACTTCATAAGGAGTTCAAGAATCGGTTTAATTTATTTTCATTTTAGACTCTTTAGTCAGTTGTTTCAATTATTGGAGAGTTTGTAAGACTTTAAGGATTTTGTTGAGCTAGTGGATTGTACTAGCCGTTGAAATTTGTTACCGTTATCCGCATTTAATTTAGTTTCAAATTGTGGTTAGTGTTTGAATTATGGTTTTAGTAGCCGTTGGAGGTGATTTTATTATGAATTAAGTATTATTATTGTTGTGGAAATTTGGGGTCGTTACTGTTGGTATCAGAGCTTTGGCTTTAGATCCTTGGGAGTTTAGGATGTGTAAGGATAAGTTTGATTTGAGCCTTAGGTTTGACCTCAGTATTATTCTTGGAGTGTTTAGGGTAGATTGATATGATAAGATTAGTTGCTTCATCGGATTATGAAAGTTTAGATGACTAAACTTCTTTTAAGGGGGTAAGAATGTAATAACCCAAAAATTTACGAGGATTAATTGGTAAATTGTTGAATTTTCACTTAAGCTTTTAGAGGGCTTAATATAATATTAAAGTCCTAGGATTATATTAAGTGAGTTTCATTTAATTAGATGAGTTGGGCTTGGCCTTGGGCTTATGTTTAGAAAACTCAATTATAAATACCCTTTCTAAACCTAGAAGCCTTATTATTTTCACAACCCTAGAAAGAAAATAGAGAGAGAGAGGCGGTAAGAGGGAGTTAGCGACAGAGAGAAACTGCCGTGAGAGAGAAAAATTCCGAGAGAAAGAAAAAGGACAGCGCTGAGAAGGAAATTAGAGAGAGAACAGGCGTGAGAGGGGGAGCCGCATAGAGAGAGAATCGGCTGAGAGAGAGAGGAACGCTGAGAGAGAGAGAGAGCGGACAGAGAAAGAGAGCGGCAAAGGAAGGTAGAGGAAGAAACTGAGGGAGAGAGAGAGAGAGAGTCGAGCTTGGTAAGGAAGAAGGAAGAGTAAGAACCTCCATTGTTGTGTTTTCAAAGCTCAAGAATCCAAGGTTAGTAATGTTTCTTATTTTGATTTCTAAGGAAGAACACCCTAGAAGAAACCCTAGGAATCTAAGGCAAGATTAATGAAGGAAATCAAATTATGGCATTGTGAATTATGAAACCTATATGTTGATTATAAATAAGGTTTAGGCATGGAAATTATTATTGATATGCCATGCTAAGAATTTCCGATTGAACTAGGAATTTTATGGGTGTTGTATGGTTGTAGTGTGTGTATTGTGGGGGTGTGTAGTTTGTGTTGCGTGTGTGTATATTGTGTGGGCAGTGTGTGCGCTTGTGTTCCTGTTAGGTGGGTGTGTGTGGTTGCCATAGGTGTATGGGAGGAGGATGGCAGCCGTGTGAGGGCGAATTAGGGTTAGGGTATGTGTGTGTGTGTCGTGGGTGTGCTGGGTGCGTGTGTGTTGTGTGCGTGGCTGTACAGAGGGTGTGCAAGTATGTGTGGTCAGCCGCGTGTGTGGTCAGTCGTGTATGTGGGTGAATTAGGGTTAGTGCTTGTGTTTGTGTGTGTTTATAGGTGCTGAAAAATGTGTATTTAGTGTGTGTAAAATTGGTGGAAGTGAATTGAAAGGAGTTTAGAACCTAGGGCCCTAGGATAAATTCAATAGACCTAAAGGGGTGAAAGAGTAACTTTTGGGAGAGTTAAAGAAGAATAACTCTTAGGTAATCAAGGCCGTTAAAGTTAGTTTTTCGGTTAAGTAAATAAAAGATATTTTTACCCTAAGAGAACCTTTTGCATGATTGTAGATTCGTGCGCGTGAAGCATTGTTGGAAGTACTAAGCAACGCTAAGGTAAGGAAATATACATCTTCAAGTTAATTTTTTTCCGCTCCGTTTCATTATTTAGGCTTCCGCATATTTCTTGGCGATGTACGTTCCTTGATACGTAAAAGCTGACCTCGCGTCAGTATTTGTTTTGACTCCCTCGTTTACCGTTATTTGCTAATCTTTTGCTATTCGGTTGTTGAATCGTTCTTTGGTTTCGTAAATATGGAATTTTTATTGTCTTGTGAAAGTTCGTATTTTTGTATACAATAAGTTTTGATATGATATAATTTTGTTCCATTAATGATCACTAAGTTAGACAACCTGCCTCGGCGGGGTATATTTGATATTTTGGCCTTCGGGCAAACTTAGTTCACCGCTTCAAATTAGTGGTGGGGTGTTCCGGATACACTGTTTAGGACTCTGCGGAGTCAATTTTGTTCCCTTTATGGGATTTTGATTTGATAAGATCAGTGGACCACTTATGTGATCATGATGTCTGTGAATTATTTGATTATCTACAGCTGGTATGGGACAGTTGTGGATAACTAGATCATTCGAGTTAACTTTGTTTAGCTTATCAGTCCTTTGAATTTCCTTATAATCTGTGAATGGTTTAGTTAGTTAAAACTGGTATGAGACGGTTTTAATTAAGTAAATCATTCGAGTCAAATTGTTGAGTTAACTTTGTTCAGCTTATCGGTTTAGTTTATTTTCATTTTAGACTCTTTAGTCAGTTGTTTCAGTTATTGGAGAGTTTGTAAGACTTTAAGGATTTTGTTGAGCTAGTGGATTGTACTAGCCGTTGAAATTGTTACCGTTATCCGCATTTATGTTAGTTTCAAATTGTGGTTAGTGTTTGAATTATAGTTTTAGTAGCCGTTGTGTAGGGGAAATATAGGGTCTTGATCTTGATACTGAGGCCGGATATGTGATTGAATCGTGTATAATTCACTTTCCGAATAAAGTATTTCGACCCTTATTGCCTGGGTTACACGAAATCCTTATTGGGATAAGACAATCGCTCAATTTGTTTCTAGGCAAAGAGAACAAATCTAAACTTGAGAATTGTTTGTGCTTTCGTTATTGTTGTATCACTCTTGTATGTTATTCATGTATGTACAACTGAGATCAATCTCTGTATATATACAGATGGAGAGGTATTAGTTAAAGGGTACAATCAAAAGACATGACTTTAGCCAAGCAATGTGTCTTTTCACTTTGAACTGGCACCTGTTCAGGAATTGCTCGGCCGAGTCAAGGGACTCGCTCGGCCGAGCACACATGTCTATTGAATTTCTGCCAAGCTGCACGGCCGTTTCATTTGAACTGCACGGTCGTGTTGTTCATACTTCTCGGCCGAGCAAGGCACATGCCTCGGCCGAGCAAGACTCTCCAGAAACTTGGCCAATCTGCTATGCTCTGCTCGGCCGAGTCAAGGACTCTGCTCGGCCGAGCACATCAGCAAAATGTGCTACCCTTTAACTTTTACTTCTTTATCGAGGTTGACTTCGTTTTAGCTCAAACGAGTGTGTGACGACCCCAACCCTAGGCACTCAATTTTTAATATTTAATTATATGCTTTTAATATTATGTTGACTTTATGTGTTCAATTTTATCTTAAATTCTTGAGTTAGAATAAATTGGGTGAAAAGTAAATTAAGGAGCTTATAAGAATTTATTGGACATTAAATAAAGAAACTAAGGGAAATGATACAAAATGGAAATTTAATAAATAGATAAATATGTGGGGAGGTTAAATGAGTAGGATGAATTAATGGGATGAGGTTTATTTTAAATTAATGGGAGTAGGGTGAAAGCCTTGGATTAAGTTGTAGGAGGGGCCAACTTTCTTACTCTTCCATGCCTTGCCAAGTGTCCTCTTCCCATCACCTCCTCTTACTACCCCTCCCTTCTCCCTCATTTCTCATTCATCTTCAACCTAGAGAATTAGAGAGAACCTCCATGGAAGCCCCAAGTTCCAAACCTTGAAGCTAAGAATTTCTTCACCAAATTCAAGTCCAAGAGCACCTTTGAAGTTGGATCGCCTAGAGGAACTCATCTAGCTAAATAGATCAACCTTCCATTTCAAATCCCAAAGGTGAGTTGTTATGATTCCTTTCTTATACTTGTTCATAAGTTCTTGAATGATTGTTCTTGTTCTTGTGATGATAATTTCTTGCTTGGAAACCTAGACGGGAGTTTAATGAGTAGAAAATGAACTTGATTGAAGTAGGGTTTAATGAAGATGATCTAAAAGGTTTGAAATGGGTAGAAATGGTTATTTGATGCTTGTAAAATCTTCTTGGGTTGAGAAAGTGGTTAATGTCCTAGAAAAATGTTGTTATTCATGAAGTGTCAAAAAGGTGTAAGAAAATGGAATGAGTAGATTTAAAGGGATTAACTTGGAATGTGTAAATGAAATGGGTTGGAAATCTAGTGTTAAATGATGTAGGTATATCAATTTGGGAGTTTAAAGTATGTATTATGAGATCCATGAAGTGGGTATGCTTTTCTAGGTGTTCAAGACAAGGGAAAACTTTGGTTGGGACAAATGGGTATGAGTAATTTACGCATTTATGTTGATTAAGGCTCAGTCACGAGTCGTGCTGGTGGCACGAGTCGTGCCGAGGTGTGGGGCGAGTCGTGACTAGAGTTATAAGGAAGTCGTGCCTTGAAGGGGACGACAATCGAAGGATGGTGCGATGGGCACGAGTCGTGCCACAGGGCACGAGTCGTGCCCTGGCACGGTTTTTCACATCAAGTTTAGAGCTATTCAAACCTAATCAAACTCGAACCAAAAGAAATATCTTTAACCTAGATTAAAGTAGAATACTTTGGCTACACATTTACATCCTAAGCGATTAAAATGGAATTGGGGAAGTACTTTAAATGTTGCTTGGAAAGCGCTAGTTAACCTAGTTTGGTAACTTAACAGAAATGATTCTAAATTGGTAAATGGAACTTGGATCCTTATAGAGATCATATATTGTCATATAATGACTAAGTAAGATAGGTTGATGATATCTCATTATCTTACTTGAGTACCTATTTATGGATTGGATTATGCTTAGTGTATTATATAAATGCTGCACTCTGATTATTGTTGTACATGAGTATATTTTACCATGTGGTTATATTGCTATCCCGTTTGTGGATCATATTTCAAGTATCTATTATGTGCTTGAACGTGTTGATATTTTATGTGAATGGGGGTATAATGGATTTCAATCGGTTATTGATTTGTTCTCTAAGTGATTGAAGATTCATCATACCTGTGACCTCTCCCCCTCTGCGACGCGGGTGGGGTTCGGCTTCTATGGATATGTGCGGTCGGTTCATAGGAATGCGATGTCTTATATTTTCCCTGGAAAACGGGTTTTATAAGATGTGAATATGCCTAAGCGGTTCACGGAGATGAGTTATAAGCATAAGCTGTCTCAGTTACATGGTATGGGATCTGGTGAATATGCATTCACAGATGTAGTGGAGTATTGATACCCACAGTTATACGACTTATTGTTCAGACGGGAAAGGTAAACCAAGGTAACGGAATGTGTTTACCGCTTGCCTAGTGTGTTATGTGCTACCATGCTATGTGTTGCACTTTGTTTGGCATCTTGCTGCATATCATAATAGCTTCATTGAGATTTATTCTCACCCCTCTCCCTTTCTTGTTTTAGATCCCGAGACGGGCGGACCGGCCAAGTGAGGACGGAAAGGAGTTGGTACGTGGTATTTTGGGATTTGTCAGGGTACGTATAGGTTGGTGTAAAGAATGTATTTTGGTATAATTCCTTTATGGAGTTTATGAGTATAAAACTTAGTTTGTACGTTATAACTAAAGTCTTTGTAATTAAAACAGGTTGTTACTTTTCAAAGTTAGTTATCTCCTCCTCCGATGTGGAGTAGAGTGGAGTTAGTTTGAGATGTTATATTATTAATGTTTATGTTTGAAAGTCAAAGTAAAGTTTTAAAAGTTTAGTGTTTTCGGGTTAGTTTGAGGGCGCTCCAACTCGGAACACGTGTAGGTTCCGGGTCGGGGTCCTCACAGTTGGTATCAGAGCTCGGTTAGAGTTCTCGGGTAGAGTCTAGCGAGTGAGAGTGTGTGATAAATTACGTCGAGTGTTTGTTGCAGGGAGTTTATTCAATGGCTGAAAATGAGGATGATCAAAGATCGGGTTAAGGCAATGTTGGTAAGGCGGGGTGATGGAAATCCGAATGTTGAGACGATGAACATGTTTCGAGGATTTTTGCAAAATATGACAACACAAGGGCAAGCACAGCAGCATCAAGGAGGCAGACATGGGCATGGTTTGGAAAAGTTCGTTAAGATGACACCTCCAAGTTTTAGTGGAGATCCGGATCCGGTGAAGGCTGAGAGATGGCTTGAAAGTATGAATAAGATTTTCGCAGCGATGGAGAGCACGGATGCGAGAAAAAGTGAGATGCGCGAGTCTTCAAGTTAGAGGGACTGCAGAGCATTGGTGGCAAGTAGTGAAGGACGGATGGGATCGAAACCTTACACCGCGGCACCGGGAGAACTTTACGCGTAAATTTCGAGATCATTTCATTCCAATAGTTACAAGAGATAAGAAGGAAGTTGAGTTTTTGAAATTAGAGCAAGGAGCAATGACCGTGGCGCAAGATTCAAGAAGGTTTACGGAGCTAGCTCGCTATTGTCCACATTTGGTACCGGAAGAAGAGAGACGGATATATCGATTTGTGAAGGGATTAAGACTAGAGTTCAGGAAACAGCTTATTGACGCACGACTTCCCCGGATTTTCGAGACGGCTGAATAAAGCCTACCGAATAGAGAATGATATTGACGAGCACCGGGGTAATCTGAGGGTGGAAGTGGAAGTAAGCGAAGTTTCAAGGCCAAGGTTCTGGATATAATAGAGGGCATCGAAAGGATCAAGACCGGAGTTAGCAAGAGGAGAAAAAGTGGCGACTCGAGACAAATCATCCGACTTCAGGTCAGGTAAGGATTATATGTGGATATTGCAAGAAGATGGGTCATTCGGAAGACAAGTGTTGGAGTAAGCAAGGGAAATGTTTGAATTGTGGAGAAATGGGACACTACAAGAAGAATTGTCCTATATTTCATCGAAGGTTAGCTTTGGGTACCGGACATAGGGGGCCTAAAGGAGGAATGAAAAGGAACAATGAAGGGAATCCAAAAAGGTAACGTTTAAAGTCGAATACTTGTTTTGAGTTTTGGAGGGATAGATCCCTCAGCTACCTTTAGAGGTAATATACCTGTCTCAGAAGTAGGGGTCATACTTTATAGATCCCGGTTCATCTCATGCACGTGTGACATTGCATTTTGTTTCATGTGGCATACATTGCTTAAGATGTGTTTTATGTGTTAGAGATTTCTACTCTTATGAGAGAATACCTCGAATATTATTTGGTTTACCACTAGTGTGACGTGGTTATAACTGAGCATGTATTGCTAGTTGATTTGGTATGATTACCAATGTGTGATTTTGATATATACCTGGCCTAGAATGGTAAGTAGTGGTCAGGCAGTGATAGACTGTCGTATGAAGCGAGTCTTTTTTTTTACTATGCTTAATTGGTCTATATGGTATTAGATGCAAATAAGCCTTTATGTGGTATCCTTGTTAGATATGCCTTAAAGATTGAAAATTTTTGGTTAAGAAGTGTGAAGCTTAATTGAAATGTGGTAGACTTAGGTAAGAAGTCTTCGAAAAATGTTATGTGCTAATTAGGAAAATAGTAAGTATGCTTTCAGCAAAGTATTATATGACTTTCGGTTGGGAAGTGGAATCACGTATTGATGTAGTGTCAGGTTAAATACCTATATCAAAAGCACCCTATAGAATGGTCTCGATTTTTGTTGTGGTTATAAGGAGTAGAGTTCTATCCTTATCTTGATAGCTAGTGGAAATTATTAGTGGTGACATCCTTGTTTACTTGACGTTGAGAATATCATGAAAATTAATTGTGAATTGTGTTATCTATTTTCCAATAGGAAAATTTATGTGTGAAGTTTAATAATTGTAAGTTGGCTTTGGAATATTGCCGTAATGAGTCCATAGTTTTAGGATTGAAAGGGGTGCTACCAAGGGAGTGTCATTAGATTCTTGAGAATTGTATTATTGTTGATAGAGTTAACCTGGAAGAGGTATCCTGGATGTAGAATGCAATAAGGGTGAATCGTATAGTAGAGAGGAAGAATAGGTCGACTGTAGATATGATCCTTATTGAGTAATGAATGCGAGAACTTGACGCTTTTAATTGTGTATCAATGGAAGGCTAATTTGTGATATGATGCGATATGGGAAAGTGATAACTTATGTTTAGAGGAAGTGAATCAGGCGGAGCAGAATCTTCTTATTTTCAACTTGTAAGTAACTGAGATTATATTGCGTTTTACTAGCGGAATTTTTAACTAGTTGCAACTAAATTTGAGATGTGTTAACGATCATGAAAGTTTAAAGTATTTGTTGGTTCGAAAGGAATTTAACAATAAGCAGAGTCGAGGGTGGAAATTATTAGAAAGACTTAAATGAGGTTATATCTTGTTACCGGAAAAGTTATTGTGATTGCGATTGCGATTAGCCGAAAGGCTTATGTGTCAACGAGTATATCCTTTGAGTTGCATGGTGAGATATTTTGCGAATATTCAAGTTATACTTATAGTGTGGAGACCTTAGAGGAAGTTCAACCATGATTCAGAAGTTAAGAGGATTATCGGCTAGTTTCAAGACTGGGAGACCAAGGATTTTGTATCTAATTGGGATGAAAATTTAACCCTCAACTCGGAGTGTGTATCATTGCTGTAAGAGATTAGAATACCGGTTTTAGAGGAAGACCGTAAACCTAGAATTGCGACTCATCAGAAAAGTTTGAAGAAGTATCAAGACTTGAAGAAGAGTTAGAAGATTCGAATGGGAAGACAGTGCGAGGGAATTTTGTAACTGTACTACTTTCAACGTCGATAAGGTTGGGTGTGTTGGAGTGATAGTGAATGAATAGATCAAGTCGGTTTACTTTCAACTTATATTAACGAAGTATTCGAGGGGGAAATTAAAACATTGTGAATGCGGGAGATTGAATGATTTCGTGGAAAACCAATCAACATTTTACCAGATCGGGATCGAGGATTCATTGTGTTTTGGAAAGCAGGGTGCAAGGTTTTGAGTTCCAAGTCAAGTTTCAGTGGTGCGTTTCTTCCTCAGACAGATGGACAGACAAAGAAGACTATCCAAATTCTTGAGAATAAATTGCGTGTTGTGTGATGGATTTCGTTTCAACTTGAGAAGTTATTTAACCTTGATAAGATTGCGTATATTAGTGGTTTTCAGTCCTGTATTAAGTGGTATTGTATGAAGTATTGTATGGGAAAGTTGTCCTTAAAATTCCTCATGTGTGCGGAGTTCTTCAACTAATGATGATTTAACGGGTTTGGTTTATGTGAGGGAATGGTTGAGAGTTACTAAAATCGTAAGTCCGAAATTAAACTTTGAGAGTATTAGGGTTGTGGAAAATGGGTATAATAATAATACTTTGAGAAAACTATTTGGAAGTGTAATTTGATTGTGGGGAAGGTTATCTTCTTTAATTTATCATTAAGATAAGTCTTTTAAAATTGGTCGAATTTTCTTTAAGGGGGAGTGAGTGTGACGACCCCAACCCTAGGCACTCAATTTTTAATATTTAATTATATGCTTTTAATATTATGTTGACTTTATGTGTTCAATTTTATCTTAAATTCTTGAGTTAGAATAAATTGGGTGAAAAGTAAATTAAGGAGCTTATAAGAATTTATTGGACATTAAATAAAGAAACTAAGGGAAATGATACAAAATAGAAATTTAATAAATAGATAAATATGTGGGGAGGTTAAATGAGTAGGATGAATTAATGGGATAAGGTTTATTTTAAATTAATGGGAGTAGGGTGAAAGCCTTGGATTAAGTTGTAGGAGGGGCCAACTTTCTTACTCTTCCATGCCTTGCCAAGTGTCCTCTTCCCATCACCTCCTCTTACTACCCCTCCCTTCTCCCTCATTTCTCATTCATCTTCAACCTAGAGAATTAGAGAGAACCTCCATGGAAGCCCCAAGTTCCAAACCTTGAAGCTAAGAATTTCTTCACCAAATTCAAGTCCAAGAGCACCTTTGAAGTTGGATCGCCTAGAGGAACTCATCTAGCTAAATAGATCAACCTTCCATTTCAAATCCCAAAGGTGAGTTGTTATGATTCCTTTCTTATACTTGTTCATAAGTTCTTGAATGATTGTTCTTGTTCTTGTGATGATAATTTCTTGCTTGGAAACCTAGACGGGAGTTTAATGAGTAGAAAATGAACTTGATTGAAGTAGGGTTTAATGAAGATGATCTAAAAGGTTTGAAATGGGTAGAAATGGTTATTTGATGCTTGTAAAATCTTCTTGGGTTGAGAAAGTGGTTAATGTCCTAGAAAAATGTTGTTATTCATGAAGTGTCAAAAAGGTGTAAGAAAATGGAATGAGTAGATTTAAAGGGATTAACTTGGAATGTGTAAATGAAATGGGTTGGAAATCTAGTGTTAAATGATGTAGGTATATCAATTTGGGAGTTTAAAGTATGTATTATGAGATCCATGAAGTGGGTATGCTTTTCTAGGTGTTCAAGACAAGGGAAAACTTTGGTTGGGACAAATGGGTATGAGTAATTTCTGCATTTATGTTGATTAAGGCTCGGAGTCACGAGTCGTGCTGGTGGCACGAGTCGTGCACGAGGTGTGGGCGAGTCGTGACTAGAGTTATAAGGAAGTCGTGCCTTGAAGGGGGACGACAGAATCAGAGGATGGTGCAATGGGCACGAGTCGTGCCCTGGGGCACGAAGTCGTGCCCTGGCACTCGGTTTTTCACATCAAGTTTAGAGCTATTCAAACCTAATCAAACTCGAACCAAAAAGAAATCTCTTTAACCTAGATTAAAGTAGAATACTTTGGCTACACATTTACATCCTAAGCGATTAAAATGGAATTGGGGAAGTACTTTAAATGTTGCTTGGAAAGCGCTAGTTAACCTAGTTTGGTAACTTAACAGAAATGATTCTAAATTGGTAAATGGAACTTGGATCCTTATAGAGATCATATATTGTCATATAATGACTAAGTAAGATAGGTTGATGATATCTCATTATCTTACTTGAGTACCTATTTATGGATTGGATTATGCTTAGTGTATTATATAAATGCTGCACTATGATTATTGTTGTACATGAGTATATTTTACCATGTGGTTATATTGCTATCCCGTTTGTGGATCATATTTCAAGTATCTATTATGTGCTTGAACGTGTTGATATTTTATGTGAATGGGGGTATAATGGATTTCAATCGGTTATTGATTTGTTCTCTAAGTGATTGAAGATTCATCATACCTGTGACCTCTCCCCTCTGCGGCCGCGATCGGGGTTCGGCTTCTATGGATATGTGCGGTCGGTTCATAGGAATGCGATGTCTTATATTTTCCCCGGAAAACGGGTTTTATAAGATGTGAATATGCCTAAGCAGTTCACGGAGATGAGTTATAAGCATAACTATCTCGGTTACATGGTATGGGATCCGGTGAATATGCATTCAGAGATGTAGTGGAGTATTGATACCCACGCGGTTATACGACTTATTGTTCGGACGGGAAAGGTAAACCAAGGTAACGGAATGTGTTTACCGCTTGCCTAGTGTGTTATGTGCTACCATGCTATGTGTTGCACTTTGTTTGGCATCTTCTTTGCATATCATAATAGCTCATTGAGATTTATTCTCACCCCTCTCCCTTTACTGTTTTAGATCCTGAGACAGGCGGACCGGCCAAGTGAGGACGGAAAGGAGTTGGTACGTGGTATTTTGGGATTTGTCAGGGTACGTATAGGTTGGTGTAAAGAATGTATTTTGGTATAATTCCTTTATGGAGTTTATGAGTATAAAACTTAGTTTGTACGTTATAACTAAAGTCTTTGTAATTAAAACAGGTTGTTACTTTTCAAAGTTAGTTATCTCCTCCTCCGATGTGGAGTAGAGTGGAGTTAGTTTGAGATGTTATATTATTAATGTTTATGTTTGAAAGTCAAAGTAAAGTTTTAAAAGTTTAGTGTTTTCGGGTTAGTTTGAGGGCGCTCCAACTCGGAACACGTGTAGGTTCCGGGTCGGGGTCCTCACAGAGTGTGTACTCCACACTTTCCCTTACTCGTATCCGAGTCTAATACGAATCACATTGATCTCTTAGTAAATCACCATTACAATAAAATAAGTTGTTGATACTAAAATCACCAACAAATCCCCTCCATTTTAGTGTAATCCTTTGATTTACTAAACTTTATAAATAACGAAACAAACGAATGCATAAATGAAAATGTCTTGCGATTGAATTTTCATCTTAGTATAATACACATTTCAAATACTCGAGAATCGGGGTGTCCTAACGATTGAACCCGTCAACTCATATGAATACCTGAAGATACTATACACATAAGTTCAGTACAATTCTCTTTGTTTAACCTTGACACTATTACAAGCCATGTGTCCATATCCAATAGTGAACATATAGGAAGCCAAGTCCTAGCTTCTTGAAGCGGCAAAACTTCATGTCCACATAGGTAGTTCCTTTAATCTTGCACCTGCATTTGCAATTTTTCAAAGGAACTATTAAGAAGATATTCTTCAACCTAACCTTTACTTGCAGGTCTGAACACATACCTTGGGAAAGATAATAACATGTGTTCCAATCTCCAACTGCGAGCTTTCCACATTGAATTCAAGCTTCTAACGTTGTATTAGAAGGGAATTGGGTATCTCAGAATTAGAGGATTAAATGGAATTTAATCCCATTCCCATTGCAGACTTATTTACCAAGTCTCTGGCTAACCCCTTCGTCAAGTGGTCAGCCAAATTTTGTTGCGACCGAACAAACTCAACTGATATTACCCCATTCATGATTAACTCCCGAATCATACTATGTCTGACACCCAAGTGTCTAGACTTGCCATTATACATTTGACTATAAGCCCTAGCCAATGTAGCTGCACTATCACAATGGATAAATATTGGGGATATCGGTTTTGGCCATAATGGAATCTCATATACCAAGTTTCGAAGCCATTCTGCTTCTTTACCAGCAGCAACCAATGCTACAAACTCAGATTCCATTGTAGAATGTGTAATACATGTCTGCTTTTTGGAAGCCCAAGAAATGGCACCTCCTCCAAGCAAGAACACCCAACCACTAGTAGAAGATGAATCTTCTTGGTTGATCCAACTAGCATCTGTGTAACCTTCTAATATAGAAGGATGTCCACTATAACACAAACCATAGTTCATAGTACCTTTTAAGTACTTGAACACCCTTGTTATAGCATGACAATGCTGTCTACTAGGATTACTAGTAAACCTGCTCAATCGTCCAACTGCATAAGCAATATCAGGTCGAGTGCCCGTCATAGCATACATCAAACTGCAGTTGGCTTTTGAGTATTCGAGCTGTGACACAGGTTTACCAGTGTTTGATACAAGTTTCTCAGTAGGATCCATGGGAGTACTAACTTTAGAACAATTATCACAATTAAACCTCTTGAGAATTTTCTCAATATAATGAGATTGTGAAATTGCAATTCTCTTGTTCATCCGTTTAATCTTTATACCAAGAATTACGTCGGCTTCTCCCATGTCCTTCATAGAAAACTTTGATGACAAAGACTTCTTAGTTTCATCAACTACATTTTGGTCTGTGCCAAAAATCAACATGTCATCAACATATAGGCAGATGATTACACCTTTACCGGATTCATCAAATCTGCTATATACACATTTGTCGGACTGATTTAATACAAAACCATTCGACAAAACAACCTCATCAAACTTTTGATGCCACTGCTTAGGTGCTTGCTTCAGCCCATACAATGATTTAATTAACTTACATACCTTATGCTCATTACCTGGCATAACAAATCCTTCAGGTTGTTTCATATACACTTCTTCTTCCAAATCACCATTTAAGAATGTTGTTTTGACATCCATTTGATGGATCAATAGATTCTGAATAGCTGCCAAAGCTATTAGTAATCTAATAGTAGTGATACGAGCAACCAGTGCATAGGTATCGAAGTAATCGATTCCTTCCTTTTGTCTAAAGCCTTGGATTACCAATCGAGCTTTAAACTTGTCAATAGTTCCATCGACTTTCATCTTCTTTTTGAAGATCCATTTGCACCCTAAAGGTTTACAGCCTGGTGGTAAATCAGACAAGACCCATGTATTATTTTCCATAATAGAACCAATCTCATCATCGATTGCTTCTTTCCAAAAACCAGCATCTCGAGATTTTATTGCTTCATCATAGGTTCTTGGATCCTCCTCTATACTATAACAGTAAGAGTATTGAGATTCAATTTGATCTCTTGATCCCATAACTAAATATAGTTGAAAATCAGAACCATATGATTTAGCTTTCCTTACTCTTTTACTTTTCCGAGGTTCGGGTGTCTCACTTGGTACATCAATTGAATGATCATCCATTTGAGATTCAACCGATATTGGTATAATATCCTTAGGTCTAGGTATTGAAGAGAAACGATTCTCATCAAAGATTGCATCTCTCGATTCTATAATTGTGTTAATAGAAATGAATTCATTAGGTTCTATAACATAAAACCTATATGCCTTGAATGCTCAGCATATCCAACAAAGATGCAATCAATACCTTTTTCTCCCAATTTTTTCCTTTTAGGGTCCGGAAGTCTAACCACGGCCCTACATCCTCAAACTCGCAAAAATGTCAAGTTTGGTCTTTTCTTATACCAAAGCTCATATGGGGTAATCTTGTTCCTTTTATTAGGAACTCTATTCAATAGATGACAAGCCGTAAACATGGCTTCACCCCAAAACCCGTCACTCAAGCCCGAGTAAGATAACATGGCATTAACCATTTCTTCAAGAGTTCTATTCTTTCTTTCAGCCACACCATTTTGTTGTGGTACATAAGGAGCCGTAGTCTCATGAATTATCCCTACAGATTGGAAATATTTAGGATCATAATATTCACCACCTCTATCCGTACGTAAGGTTTTAATCAAGCCATTTAGTTGAAGTTCAACTTCGGTTTTATAAATCTTAAATTTATCTAGGGCTTCATCTTTTGCATGCAGCAAATAAATATAGCAAAACCTAGAAGCATCATCTATAAAAGTGACAATATACTTTTTATTGCCTAAAGATGGAGTTGCATGAAAATCACATAAATCACTATGAATCAATTCAAGTTTTACAGAATTCCTTGTAACACTTTTAAAAGGTTTTCTAGTGATTTTTGTCAACATGCAAGTATTACACTTTTCCGTATTATTATCAATAAAAGGAATCAAACCATCTTTGGACATTTCAAGTATTCTTTTATAGTGCACATGTCCTAACCGAGCATGCCATAATGAGGAATTGATAACAACAGAGGAAGTCATAAAAGCAGAACTAGAGTTAACAGGAATTTTATTTAAATTCAACATGAACATTCCATTATTATAATAACCAAATCCTACAAATACACCCGACTTTGATAAGATATACTTATCGGATTCATAAACTTGTTTATAACCACACTTGTTCAAGACAGGACCAGAAATTAAATTCTTACGAAGTTTAGGTACATATAAAACATTAAACAAAGAAATAGTTTTTTCCGAACTAAATTCCAACACCACACTTCCTCTTCCTTGAATAGGAGCGGAATGGTCATCACCCATGTAAAGGACAGATCCGTCTTCCATTGGTTCGTATGTCTTAAACCAACAACGATCCTTACAAACATGAGTTGTGGCACCGGAATCAATCCACCACGCAATAGCATCATCCTGCACATAAAATGCCTCAGAAATTAGTGAAACAGAATTTTTAATAAATCTGTTCCAACTATGTATTAAATTCTGACCTTGGTTTTGAGAATGGTCCTTAGACCCCTTTCCCGAACCACTTGTGCTTGCGCCTTTCTTGTTGTTTCCAACACGACAATTCTTCTTAAAGTGACCAGTTTTGCCACACTTCCAACATGCCAATTTAGGCTTCTTGTTGGAACCAGAACCATTGTCTTTGAAACTACGTTTCTTTCCTTTGTTTTTATTGTTTCCACCCTCATCAATCATATTGACCGAGGGTCCAGCAACTTCTTTTCCTTTGCCTTTGTCATCCTCTTGCGCCCTAAGAAATTCCTCTATGCGCAAGTGACTACCAAGTTGAACCAAAGACATATCGTCTTTACCATGTTTCAAAGTGTGTTTGAAATCCTTCCAGGAGGGAGGCAACTTATCAATCACACTTGAAACAGATATTGACTCATCCATCTTAACCCATGTTGAGTATATTGTCCAAGGATTCTAAGGAGTTCATTGAATTGTTCCATGACAGGTCTTGAATCGACCATCTTGTAATTATTAAAATTACTCACAAGGAACTTCTTACTAGAAGCATCCTCTGCCATGTACTTGGATTCAAGAGAATCCCATAACTCTTTAGCAGATTCCTCATTTTGATAGATGTCAAATAGAGAATCAGACATACCGTTTAAAATGTGTCCTCTGCAGATGTAGTCATCGTTCTCCCACTTTGATCTACGTCTGATTGCTTCCAAGTTGTCATCTTCAAGCAATTCCGGAATAGGGGTAGATAGAACATACACCACTTTTAACGTTGTTAAAAGGAAGTGCATCTTCTTCTGCCAACGCCTGAAGTCTTGTCCTTCAAATTTGTCTAGCTTTCCAAACTTTGTCGTCATCTCCTTCAAAGTACTTCCACCAGCCATGAGTATCACCAAATACTTTATTCGTTTGTAGGGGAAATATAGGGTCTTGATCTTGATACTGAGGCCGGATATGTGATTGAATCGTGTATAATCCACTTTCCGAATAAAGTATTTCGACCCTTATTGTCTGGGTTACACGAAATCCTTATTGGGATAAGACAATCACTCAATTTGTTTCTAGGCAAAGAGAACAAATCTAAACTTGAGAATTGTTTGTGCTTTCGTTATTGTTGTATCACTCTTCTATGTTATTCATGTATGTACAACTGAGATCAATCTCTGTATATATACAGATGGAGAGGTATTAGCTAAAGGGTACATTAAAAAAACATGACTTTAGCCAAGCAATGTGTCTTTTCACTTTGAACTGGCACCTGTTCAGGAATTGCTCGGCCGAGTCAAGGGACTCGCTCGGCCGAGCACACATGTCTATTGAATTTCTGCCAAGCTGCACGGCCGTGTCATTTGAACTGCACGGCCGTGTTGTTCATACTGCTCGGCCGAGCAAGGCACATGCCTCGGCCGAGCAAGACTCTCCAGAAACTTGGCCAATCTGCTATGCTCTGCTCGGCCGAGCACATCAGCAAAATGTGCTACCCTTTAACTTTTACTTCTTTATCGAGGTTGACTTCGTTTTAGCTCAAACGAGTGTGTACTCCACACTTTCCCTTACTCGTATCCGAGTCTAATACGAATCACATTGATCTCTTAGTAAATCACCATTATAATAAAATAAGTTGATGATACTAAAATCACCAACACGTTGGAGGTGATTTTATTATCAATTAAGTATTATTATTATTGTGGAAATTTGGGGTCGTTACATTAACACTACACATACGCCTATTATGTCTTTTAACAAAGACAGACTCCTCACGCCTCTCACCATAACCAAGAAACGCCTCGCCTTGCCTAAAAGGCGCATAACAGCCTGCCATAAAATCAAAAGGCGGTCGACCCCTAAAGGCGTCAAAACGGCGAGGCGGGCGAGAGAGGCGCTAGCCTTTCGCAACTATGGCTTAGATTAAGTAACTTGAATTTCCATAAAACAAGGCTCTTCTCATGTTCTTCATCCCTTTCAAAGCTCTCAATTTTAACTTCACTTAAGTAATGATGCCAACACTTGACTTCGTCGAACATGCAACAACAATCATCTTCCAGATGATTTAATCTGTGCTTAGTAAAAATCTCGCATAGGAAAATTTCCGCGTTGGTGTCATCCTCAAAACAATGTAGATGAAAAAATTTGGGCTGAAAAATCCTTAAAAAACTTTCAATAAGATGCTCTTCTGACATCAATGACCTTGTTGAAAGATGCAGTTCCTCAACTTCAAGTGTGGACCCCCCTACTGCGCCACTTAGCTCTTCAAGATCAGCGCCCCCAATAGGTTCGTGATGTAGAGACACATTAACCCTAGACAATTTGTGTTTCAATGCAAAATCTCTCAAGTCAAGAAAAAATGAAGTGTCGAAATCATTTAAGGGACGGATCCAGAACATTCTAATAACAGGGTTTGTATGTTTACTAAATGTAATAGAAGAAATACAACCCATATACTTAAACGAATATAATCCTGGAGCATCAATCTTTCCCTCAACTTGACCCTGATTTAAAACAATCTTTACTTGCATAAGCGAAAAACTTGAGATGTCGATTCTTCTAACCCTTGGGGCCGTTCTATGTGATAGAGATATTAAGTCTGATTCTATTTCCTAGTTTACATTTGTATTTTATTATAGTTAGGATTGTCTATATCTCCTAATATTATTAGACCTCTTGGAGTGCACTCCAAGATTATACGTGTATATATACTTTACCTCTTAATCAATAATATTCAATGCATTATTCAATCTTCTAGTCTCTATATGGTATCAGAGCACTAGATCCAACTAGGGAATTTCTTTTTCTCTCTTCCTGGGCAATTTTTTTCTGGCCGGCTGCTCCTCCTTGGCCTCCATCATGTCCTCCACTGATTCTTCTCCTCTATTTCTTCCAAACGCTGATGAACCCACCAAACCCTTGATTGTTGTCTCTCTTTCTCACATTCTTAAGCTTACCCCAACAAATTACATCGCCTGGAAAATTCAGATTGAAGCCACTCTCCTAGGCCATGATCTCTACCAATATATCGACGGAACCCTAACCGCTCCATCTCAATATCTTCCCCCTGCCGCACCCTCCACACCCCAAACCAACCCTATTCCCACAGCTGTTGCTCGTACTCCCAACCCCGCTTACAAAACTTGGTTCCGTCAAGACAAATTGATACTAGGGGCCTTAGCCGGCACACTCTCTCCCTCCCTTGTCCCTCTTATTTCTCAATGCCCTACCACACTTGCTGCTTGGACCACCTTAGCCAAAACTTACGCTAACCCTTCCAAAGGCCATTTAAAACAAATAAAGGATCGCCTCCGTAGCATTACAAAAGGCCCTCGCTCCATCAGTGACTATATGCAAGACCTCAAAACTTGCGCAGATCAACTTGCCTCCTTAGGTCGACCCCTAGATGCCGATGACCTTGTGGACCGTATTCTTGACCAACTAAACGATCCAGATTATGATAGTGTCATTACCGCTGTCCAAAGTCGAGACACACCAATCTCCTTTGATGAGCTTCACGAAAAACTCATCAATAAAGAATTATCCCTGAAACACAAATCCACCAACCTGACCACCTTCCCCGCCACAGTAAACTTCTCTGCCAAACACCCACCTAGATCCCATAATTCCCGTAACCCATCTCCTCAACAAGAACTCCTACCAACTCCATCCCCCAACCTTACATCCTTTTCTCCTAGACCCATGGCACCATTTAAAGGTAAATGTCAATGGTGTCGCACACCCGGTCACTTTGTGTCCCAATGCCCAGTTTTCCGCCAACAATTCCCCACGGCAGCACCACCAAACATCCCTAACCCCTCTCGTCCTTCACCTCGCCAGCATACCCCTGTCCCTCCCTCGGCCCACCATGCCATGTTCACTCAACCACCACCAAATCCTTCCTGGTTACTGGACAGCGGCGCCTCACATCATGCAACAAACACTCTTGACACGTTGGCTCTTCATTCACCATATGATGGGACAGAGGAACTTTTGATCGGTGATGGTTCGGGTCTGAATATCACTCACACCGGTTCTACTTCTCTCTTTACTCCTTCTAAATTCCTTCATCTAAATAATGTGCTTCATGTTCCATCTCTATCTCGCAATATTATTTCTATTTCTCAGTTTTGTCGTGATAACAATTCCTCTATAACGTTCTCACCAAACTCTTATGTTGTGAAGGATCTTCTCACGGGGGCAACCCTTCTCCAAGGTCAACCTAATCCCGGCGTCTATGAATGGTCTCCATCCTCTCCTGCCGTTCACTCTATTTCTGCATCTTCTTCAAACTGGCATCACAGACTAGGGCACCCTTCCGCTTCTATTTTAAGTTATATTAGCAAGTTGTTTAGTTTAAAAATTTCATCTCCTTTTTCTAGTTGTAATTCTTGTGACTGTAACAAAAGTCACAAGCTTCCTTTCAATGAAAGTACTGTTTCTTCCAAAGGCCCTCTCGATATTATCTATAGTGATGTGTGGACCTCCCCCCTTTTTTCTTTTGATGGCTATAAATATTACATCATATTCGTTGATCATTTTTCTAAGTATGTTTGGTTCTATCCTCTCAAACACAAAAGTGATGCTCTCTCTGTCTTCACACACTTTAAGCTTCTTGTCGAAAAATACTTTAATCGTTCTATACTCACTGTCTATAGTGATAATGGAGGCGAATATCTTGGCCTCCGCCCCTTCCTTGCCTCCCATGGTATCTCTCACTTCACTTCTCCACCACATACACCCGAACATAATGGTTACTCTGAACGTCGTCATCGACACATTGTTGAGACGGGTCTCACCCTCCTCACTCATGCCTCAATGCCCCGAAAATTTTGGTCCCTTGCTTTTGCTTCCGCTTGCTACCTCATAAATCGAATGCCTACACCCACACTTCATCTTCTCTCACCCTACCATAAACTTCATAACAATCCTCCGAACTACCTTAAACTCCGAGGATTTGGCCGCTCATGCTACCCTTGGCTTCGCCCATACACTACCCATAAACTTGATCCTCGTTCTACACCTTGCGTCTTTGTTGGTTACTCCTCCACCCAAAGTGCTTACTACTGCCTAGATCCTACCACTCACAAAATTTATGCCTCTCGCCACGTCAAATTTGTAGAGGCCACCTTTCCTTCTCAAAACTCACTACTTCCACGTAACCACCTACATCTGCAGATGCCCGGTGCACTCACCATCTTCCAATTGTTTCTGCCCACTCCGCACCAAACACCGCACCTACCATTCCTCCCACTTCTCCCATCGCCCCCGCTTACCCGCCGAATCTCCACCGCCCAACACCACACCCCCGGCCGATCACTCTGTTACATCTACCATTCCTTCCTCAGCCGAAACAGTCCCTTCACCCGAACCCACTGTCCCAGTCGAACCTACTGTCTTAACCAACTCACCTTCCCCACCGCCTGTCCCTCCTCATCCCTACAACACCCGTTTTCAGAACAACATACACAAACCCATCCAAAAATTAAACCTTCTTGCCACTGTTGACAACTCTTCTTCCGAGCCAACCACCATTGCCCAAGCCTTAAAAAGTCCCACTTGGCGAGCTGCAATGCAAGCCGAGTATGATGCTCTAACCCACAAACACACATGGGATCTTGTTCCTCCCTCTTCTTCTCAAAATCTTGTCGGGTGCAAATGGGTCTTTCGTACAAAGTATAATCCTGATGGTTCTGTCTCTCGTCACAAAGCTCGCCTTGTTGCTAAGGGTTTCCACCAACGTCCTGGACTTGACTACTCTGAAACCTTTAGCCCCGTTGTCAAACCTACCACTATTCGCACTGTTCTATCTATTGCCACCATGAATTCTTGGTCTCTCCGACAGGTCGACATCAATAATGCCTTCCTTCAAGGCACTCTTTCTGAAGATGTCTTTATGATCCAACCTCCGGGGTTTGTAAGTTCCGAGTTTCCCACTCATGTCTGCAAACTTCGGCAGGCTCTCTATGGGCTAAAACAGGCACCTCGTGCCTGGTACAACGAACTCAAATCATACCTTCTATCTCTTGGTTTTAAGAACTGTGTCTCTGACTGCTCACTTTTTGTCCTTCGTCATGGCAATGATCTCATCTACCTTCTAGTCTACGTTGATGATATTATCATCACCGGCTCTAATAATACTCTTCTTGACAAATTTATCTCCACCTTCTCGTCCAGATTCTCTCTCAAAGATCTTGGTTCCTTATCTTATTTTCTTGGTGTCGAAGTTCTCCCTCACCCTCAAGGTATTCTTCTTTCTCAACATAAATATACTCTCGATATTCTCTCTCGTGCCAAAATGTCTGATGCCAAATCTGTGTCCACTCCTATGGCCGTGCATCCCCCTCTTCTTTCATCCTCGGGTTCACCTCTAAAAAATCCTTCCGACTATCGCGGACTCGTTGGTAGTCTTCAATATCTTTCTCACTCGTCTAGATATTTCTTTCGCCGTAAATCGCCTTTCTCAGTTCCTTCACTGTCCCACTGAAGATCATTGGGCCGCTCTTAAGAGGTTATTGCGTTACCTTGCTGGCACTGCTACTCAGGGTCTCCTTTTACGTCGCTCGTCCCCCTTCACTCTTCATGCATTTACGGATGCTGACTGGGCGGGTGACAAGGACACCTTCTTATCCACTACTGGTTATATTGTTTATCTGGGTCGGAATCCCATCTCTTGGAGTTCTCGCAAACAGCGCACCCTTGCTCGATCCTCCACAGAAGCTGAATATCGGGCAGTTGCTGCCACTACTGCAGAAGTACTATGGGTTCAGAACTTACTTCATGAGCTGTACGCCCCTCATACCTCGGCTCCCACCATTCTCTGTGATAACCTTGGTGCAACATATGTTGCGGCTAATCCCAAGTTTCATTCAAAGATGAAGCACCTTGGTTTAGACTATCACTTTGTCCGTGAGCATGTTCAGAAGCAGTCCCTTTGCGTCTCACACATATCAGGAGATGATCGGCTAGCGTATGTCCTCACAAAGCCACTTGCACGTCCTGCATTTCATGTCATTTTAGCCAAGATTGGTCTTACCTCTCGGCCGTCCATCTTGCGGGGGCATGATAGAGATATTAAGTCTGATTCTATTTCCTAGTTTACATTTGTATTTTATTATAGTTAGGATTGTCTATATCTCCTAATATTATTAGACCTCTTGGAGTGCACTCCAAGATTATACGTGTATATATACTTTACCTCTTAATCAATAATATTCAATGCATTATTCAATCTTCTAGTCTCTATACTATGGCTAAATACTTGAGAAGTGGAAAACTAGAAGAAGGTTCTTAAAATCCTTATTAGTGATGAGTGTGTCACTCAAGTGTAAGTATTCCAAGGATTGATTTGGTTTGATGCTATCAACACCGGGGTTTTGCATATTGCTGTTATAGTAAAATAACTTTAGCTTTGGGGCGTCAATATCAACCATCAACATGTCCTCATTAGCCGCTTCGACAATAAAAGTCTCCAGACGACAAAGATTTTTCACACAAATTTTCTTAAATCCAGTACAAAGTATAAGGGCAATCTTCTCGCTACAAGGGCAACAAGATAGCAAGTACTCAATTTCAGACTCTTTTATTACCACATTGCGCAACTCTACTATCTTTAAAGACTTGCATTTTATAGTAACATCGGAAAGAAGGCTGGGTCCTACTGTGTGAAACACTCACCCCAGCCCCATTACGCTCAGCGATCTCAACATATGAGATTCTAGTAAGAGCTGTACTAGTTTTTGAGACGTAGGGAGTGATAAATCTATGATATTTATGTAAAGATGTGGTGAAGTATCTATATTAATGGCAATTCGTATCCAATCTTCAACTTGAGATGCAAATTTGGAGTCAAAGATCTTCACACAAAGGGTCAGAGATTGAACATCAATCTTTTGGTGCTGATATCTCGTCAACGTTCTGTTAATATAGGTCTCGAATTTACGTGTTTCATCTTCGGTAGGACAATAGTTATACATTCCAAGTATTTTTATTTGCGTTTTGCAAAAGAGGGATTGATTGAGTTGAAGATCGGGCTTTGTTGACCACAAATGAAGCCATGTTTTCGACAGAAGTGAAGATCGTGCTGATTCTGTAGGTGTGAGGAATGATAAAACATGGTGTTGGAGAACTTAAGGCAATTTTGATATTATATCTCCTTCTTCTTCGTCTTTTTCGATCTTCCCTCTAATTTTCGTTATCTCCATGTCTATCTCTTTTGTACAAAGAATGTTTTTTTTTCTTTCTATTAGTAATAGGAATTGAACTGTAAACTCTTTCTTACTTATTTGGTCTTTGAAAGAGTTCAACTAATACTGGATTACTAAGTTGTTCCATTTTTTCTATTACTACTAGGAATCAAACTAGGAGAGAAGCTAAGAAAGTAGTAAGTAGTAAGTGACACAAGAGCAAAGGTGAATCAGGAACTTTATGATAAGTTAGATACAAAAAAAGGGAAAAAAGGACATCTACAGACTCGCTCGTATGAGGGATAAAAGGACACGAGATATTTGGACGGTTAAATGTGTGAAGGATGTAGACCAAAGAGTTCTAGTCGGGGATAAAGAGATAAAAGATAGATGGAATTCGTACTTTGATACCTTGTTCAATGGTGGTCAAGAGCAGGATATTGGAGATTTAAATATCTCTTCGAGTATGGTTAATCAAGATTTTATGTGGAGAATTCAAAAGAGTGAAGTGAAAATGACAATAAAATGGGATTGAAGAAAGCTGTAGGACCGGATGGAATACCAATTGAGGTTTGGAGATGTTTCAGGGAGATGGGAATAGATTGGTTAACAACGCTATTTAACAAGATATGGAGAATTAACACAATGTCATTGGAGTGGCGGAAGAGTACTCTGATCTCTTTGTATAAGAACAAAGGTGATGTCCAAGATTGTGTCAACTATCGGGGGATCAAACTAATGAGCCATACTATGAAACTTTGGGAAAGAGTGATTGCACAGAGGCTGAGAAAAAATGTGGATATTTCGGATAACCAATTTGGATTTATGCCGGAAAGATTGACTATGGAGGCAATATATCTTATGAGACAAACTATGGAGAAATATCGGGATCAAAAGAAAGATTTGCATATGGTTTTCATTGATTTGGAGAAGGCGTATGATAAAGTGCCAAGAGAGGTACTTTGGTGGGCATTAGCAAAGAAGGGTGTTTCAAAGAAATATATTGATATTATCAAGGACATGTATAATGGAGTTAGTACTTATGTACAGACTAGTGTTGGAAAGACTGAAGAGTTCCCTATAAAGATTGGGGTGCATCAAGGTTCCACACTTAGCCCCTTTCTCTTTGCTTTGATAATGGACGAATTGACGAGGTCAGTCCAAGATGATATACCAAGGTGTATGTTGTTCGCAGATGATATTGTGCTGATTGATGAGACAAGAGAGGGTGTTGAAAGTAAATTGGAGTTGTGGAGACACATTTTGAAATCTTGAGGTTTTAGAGCATAAGCAAGACTGAATATTTGGAGTGTAAGTTTAGCAGAGTTGGAAGTAGGAAGGCAAGGGCGGTCACATTTGATGGAAATATTGTCCAAGCTTTTGAATTTTTCGCTATCTTGGATCCATTATCCAAAAGGATGGAGAATTAGATCGAGATGTGGCTCATAGGATTAAAGCAGGCTGGTTGAAGTGGAGGAGTGCCACAGGGTTCCTATGTGATCGCGGCATGCCCCATAGATTAAAGGAAAAATTCTACCGCACGACAATTAGGCCGGCACTGCTTTACGGCACCGAAGTTGGGCCGTGAAACAGTGTCACATGCATAAGATGAATGTGGCAGAGATGTGTATGCTTCGATGGATGTGTGGTCATACAAATAATCGATTGGGGAATGAGGTGATTAGAGGTAAAGTAGGAGTTGCGCCAATTGAGGATAAAATGAGGGAAAATCGTCTAAGGTGGTTTGGACATGTGAGAAGGAGACCGAGTGATGCACCGGTTAGGAGGCCGAAATAGTGGAGAAATGATAAAATGGAGAGGAATAGGGGAATGCCCAAACAAACTTGAATTAGAGTGATTGAAAATGATTTGAGTTTATTTGGAGTGGATGAAAGTATGGTGTTGAAGAGGCAGGAGTGGAGGGCAAAAATCCATGTGGAGGGTTGATTATTTTATGTTATTTTATTTTTTATTTTATTATTATTATTATTATTATTATTATTATTATTATTATTTATTTATTTATTTATTATTTTTTTAACAACCTTTTTTCACAATGACATATGAGGATTCATGTTAATCAACCTCAAATTATTTTGGAATTAAGATTTTTTTGTTGTTGTTGTTGTTGTCGTACTACTAGGAATCAAACTGGAATTTAATTGAACCATCTTTGCTACTTATTGTCGGTCTTTCAAAGAGTATAGTCTACTTCTAGTTTGAACTCCACACGACCCAATGATTCAAGCATTATTTAACCGGGTATTTATTCTTTTTCTTAAATTTATCTAAAAAGTTATCAAGAGTATACCCCTCGCCCAATAATAATACCCCCTAATAAATGCCCAGAATAATTTCATGAGTTCCCCTCATCCTAAATCATTATCCATAAAAGTTCAGACGAAATCCAATAATTAATATATTATTAAAGGCCGAGATCAAAATTCATAAAAAACCAAATTTCTTTTTTTCAACACCCACACCTTCCCCATCAATTCCGACGCGCAAAATCTCCCGTTTCTTCGCTATCCTTCTTCTCCTTCAAACGAAGACAACCGCACCCACTACCTCCTTCTCCGTTTCCATCAAACACTATGCCTTCACTCCGATTCACTCCACCACAGTTCAAGTCCCCAGCAAGGGTACGTTCAATCTACAACAATTACTTTTATACCTTAAGGTATAAGAGTATTTTTTTCACAATTTGAAGGTAACAAATTACTCTCATATCTATGTATAAGAGTAATTCTAGTCTTATACATTTGGGTATAAGAGCGAACGGGAAGGAGTGATGTTAAGCGTGAGTTTCTATAGAATTTTGCATCTAGCATGGGTATTTATAAGTTTGATATCTCGCCCAAATTTCCTAGGGTCAGCCCTAAATGCCACCGTTTAACTTATTAAGTTTTTTAATTTCACCTTTGTTAAAGATAGTAAAGTATTCTCTGAGGATGTCAATGTATATAATTGTAAGGATCATTCTGTAAATAAGTGTAAGTTAGGGGGATAACTAAATATAGTTGTAACAGAATGTTGTTAGAGTTTGTTAGAAGTTTGTTAGAAGCAGTTAGTCCAAGTCTGTACATAAAATGGAAATGGGAAGTAATCAATACACAAGTTTTTTCCAAATTCTCTCAGCTTCTCTCTTCCTCTCTTGTTCCTTGATGAACTTTCATGGAGTTTAACATGGTATCAGAGCACATGATCCAATTTGTTTTCGTTTCCGCAACCAATTATTGACCTTGCTTCAGCTTTGTTCTGATTTGATTTCTCTGTTTGTCGATTCTCTGCAAATTTCATCATGGCTGATGTTAATTATGATAGCTCCGATGAATCAGTTTCGCCTGATCCATATGAATTCAATGATACCTTGATTCAATTAAGCCCCAATCATCCTCTATTTCTTCATCCAAATGATCATCCAGGAATGAAGCTTATTTCACATGTTCTTATAGATGTCAATTACTCTCAATGGAGTCGAGCAATGAAATTGTCTTTGGAGTCGAAGATCAAGCTTGGTATGATCAATGGAACATCTGCGAAACCAAAATCTAATTCCAAATATCTAGGACTTTGGAATAGATGCAACAGCATGGTGATTTCATGGTTGACAAATGCTGTTTCACCAGATATTGCTACAAGTATAGCTTATCTTCCTACTGCTCAACTCATTTGGGAAGATCTACAATCCAGGTATTCCAAAACCAATGCTCCCAAAATATTTCAGATTCGCAAGGATCTTGCATCTCTTGCTCAAGGTCATTTATCTGTGTCTGCTTATTATACAAAATTTAGATCAATGTGGGATGAATACTATGATCTAACACATCTGAGTAAATGCACTTGCAACTGTCAGTGTGGTCACACTAGACAACAGGAAGAATTTGAGTTAGTTCACAAATTAACTCAATTTCTGATGGGTTTAAATGAAAGTTTTACTGCTACCAGAGGACAGATTTTGTTGTATAAACCTCTTCCCACAGTGAATGAGGCATTGAATATGTTGCTTCAAGAGGAACAACAAAGAGGTACAACTACTCCTATTATGAGTATTTATGAACCTGATTCTAATCCTACAGCCCTACTGAGCAAAGGCAACAATTATTCCAAAGGGAATTCATTCAAAGGCAAGCAGAGAGGACAATTTTTCTGTGATTTTTGTCATGGTGACAGTCACACAAGGGACAGATGCTTCTTTTTAAATGGATATCCTGACTGGCACCCTCTATATGGTACTAAACCAGATATGACCAGAATGCCTAAGAATCATAGATCAAGGTTTGGGAAATTCACAACTTCTTCAGCAAATAATGTCACAGCAGTTTCTTCTTCTGACACCATCACTGGTCTTGATTCTTCAAGTGAGAACACTTCTTCTGCTCTAGCTACTGCTGGTATATCCCCCACTCAACTTCAGCAACTGCTTCAGTTACTCACTGTCAATTCAGCCACTTCTGATAATGCATCAGCAGGTATGAGTTTCTCTAGCACAAGCATTGTTAATCCCTCATGTTTGAGTTCATTTTCTTATGTTAATACTCAATGGATCATTGATACTGGGGCAACAGATCATATCACAGCCTCATTTCACTCTCTTCTTGATCCTGTTCCCATTTCTTCATATATACATCTTCCAAATGGTCACAAATCTCACATTACTCACAAAGGAACTATTAAACTCACAGATCATATTATCTTGCTCAATGTTCTGTATGTTCCTGAGTTTACTTACAATTTATTGTCTGTGAGTAAACTAACTAAAGACAGCTCTTGTTCAATTTCATTTCTGGAAAATAATTGTCTCTTACAGGCATCTCATCTGAAGAAGCCCATAATGATTGGTAAAATGCATGATGGACTGTACAGGCTGAACTTGTCAAGCTCCTCTGTTTCTTCATTCATATCTACTGATCTTCCATCTCATCAAGCTTGTTCAAGTAATTCAAAGTCTGCTTCTCTTTGGCATCTTAGACTAGGTCACATTCCAATGCAAAAATTAAAATCTCTTTCTTGTATTGACTGTACCTTTGATCATCATTGTAATGATGTTGTTTGTGATATATGTCACTTTGCTAGACAAACTAGAAATGCTTTTCCTTTGAGCAATTCTAAGAGTGTTTCTCCTTTTCATCTTCTTCACTGTGATGTATGGGGGCCTTATAAGCAATTAACTCATGATGGATTTAATTCATTCTTAACTATTGTGGATGATTTCTCTAGATCCACTTGGTTATTTCTTTTAAAATCCAAATCTCAAGTCCCACACACTCTCTTGAATTTCATTCATATGGTTCAAACTCAATTTCAGGCCCAAGTTAAGGTTTTGCATTCAGACAATGGCACTGAATTTTTTAGTACACTTGTGTCTTCTTTGCTTCAACCTATGGGGATACTTCAATCTAGTACTTGTACAGACCCTCAAAGAAATGGGAGAGTTGAGAGGAAACATAGATATATTTTGGAAATTGCAAGATCTTTGTTCTTTCAATCTCACTTACCTTTGAAATTCTGGGGTGAATGTGTCTTAACAGCCACATATATACTCAATAGACTTCCTAGTACAGCTCTACAGAATCACACTCCTTTTGAAACTCTTTTGAAAACTCTTCCCTCCTATTCTCACCTCAGAGTCTTTAGGTGCTTATGCTTTGCATCCACTTTGCAACACAATAGAGATAAATTTTCATCAAGAGCCATCAAATGTGTCTTTATTGGTTATCCTCTCATAAAAGAGCATATAAACTCTATGATTTGTCATCTCATAGGATTTTCTATAGTAGGGATGTTGTATTCTATGAGCATATCTTTCCTTTTGCAGATCCTTCTATAGCCAATCCATCTTCTTCTCCTATTCTTCCTTGTACTTCAGATTGTGACATTGATTGGTTATGTGATTTCTTTCCTTCATCTCCTTCTCCTCAGGCTTCTTCTGCTCCTTCTCCTCCAACAATCAGTCAATCACCTCCCTTGGATCCTCCTATAATCAGTCAACCACCTTCTTCTGATCCTCCAGATCCATATTTGGTCAATCTCAGACCATCTAGATCAAGACAAGTTCCTGCCAAGTACAATGACTATGATTTTCTTCCTCCATCATTTACCAAACATGTGGCTTCTACTTCTGTCAATTCTTCTTCTCCTTATCCTCTCCATAATTTTCTCACATATGATAATCTTTCATCTCATTACACATCTTTTTGTCTTAACATTTCTTCATTTCCCAAAGAGCCAACCACATATAAACAGGCTGTCAAACATCATGAATGGTGTATTGCCATGGAAAATGAACTCAATGCATTAGAGGCTAACAAAACTTGGGTTATTCAGCCTCTACCTCCCAATAAACATACAGTGGGTTGCAAGTGGATATTCAAACTTAAGTTCAACTCAGATGGTTCTTTGGATAAACATAAGGCAAGACTAGTGGCTAAAGGGTTCACTCAAGTAGAAGGTCAGGACTACTTTGAGACTTTTGCTCCTGTGGCAAAAATGACAACAGTAAGGACTCTCTTGGCTATTGCTGTGACAAAAGGGTGGAATTTGTGTCAAATGGATGTCTCAAATGCTTTTCTTCATGGGGACTTACATGAAGAAGTCTACATGGATATTCCACCAGGTCTTGCTATTCCTGAGTCTATGTCAACCTCTGATTCTCCTCCTCTGGTTTGTAAACTGCTCAAATCACTTTATGGGCTCAAGCAGGCCCCTAGACAGTGGTTTCAAAAATTTTCAGAGGCTCTCATTGACTTTGGCTTCACACAGACTCATGCAGATCACTCATTGTTCATTCTCAAGACAGCTTCTTCTTGTACTACAGTCTTGGTGTATGTTGATGATCTTATAATCTCAGGTGATGACAGTAGTACTATCACTGCTCTTAAAACACATCTTCATTCCAAGTTCAAGATTAAAGATTTAGGGCAGCTGAAGTATTTTTTGGGCTTGGAAATTGCCAAATCTGACAAAGGAATATTTCTCCATCAGAGGAAATATACTCTAGACATTATCAAAGACACTAAGATGGAAGATGCTAAACCTACTTCAGTCCCTATGGAAACACATCATAAGCTTGCTGCTGATGTAGGTACCCCTCTCACTGATCCTAGCACCTACAGGAGGCTTGTAGGAAGGCTGATTTATCTGACTATTACAAGACCTGACTTATCTTATCCTGTTCATATCCTTAGTCAGTTTCTTTCCCTTCCAAGATCCCCACACATGGATGCAGCTATGAAACTGGTTAAGTATTTGAAAGGTAGTACTGGTCAGGGCTTACTCTTTAAACCTTCCTCTCTTAATCTCACTGCCTATAGTGATTCTGACTGGGGTGCATGTCCTACTACAAGGAGGTCTTTATCTGGCTTTTGTGTGTTTTTGGGAGATTCTTTTATTTCATGGAAATGCAAAAAGCAATCTGTGGTTTCTAGGTCCTCCACTGAAGCTGAATATAGGGCTTTGGCTAATTCTTGCTGTGAAATTACATGGTTACTTTCTCTGCTGCAAGCTTTGGGGATTCATAATCTCACCCCAGTTACACTCTACTGTGATAATCAATCAGCAGCTCAATTAGCAGCCAACCCTGTCTATCATGAAAGGACCAAACATATTGAAATAGACTGCCATTTAATCAGAGAAAAGGTTACTTCTGGTGTTGTTTCTCTTCTACATGTCTCCACCAAAGATCAACCAGCTGATCTCTTCACCAAATCTCTCACTGGTGAAAGAATTCAGCATTTGCTTTCCAAGATGAATGTGATAAACTTGTTTTCTCCATTCATCTTGAGGGGGGGTGTTAAAGATAGTAAAGTATTCTCTGAGGATGTCAATGTATATAATTGTAAGGATCATTCTGTAAATAAGTGTAAGTTAGGGGGCTAACTAAATATAGTTGTAACAGAATGTTGTTAGAGTTTGTTAGAAGTTTGTTAGAAGCAGTTAGTCCAAGTCTGTACATAAAATGGAAATGGGAAGTAATCAATACACAAGTTTTTCCCAAATTCTCTCAGCTTCTCTCTTCCTCTCTTGTTCCTTGATGAACTTTCATGGAGTTTAACAACCTTAAAAAAGGGAACAAATGGAACTAGAATTAAAAAAAAAATGTATTATATTAAAATGCTATGTTTGGGGTAAGGAAGAGAAAGTGAGAATAGAGAATAATAAGGATAGTTGTTTAGAATATGATAAGTAAGACCATTATTAAAAAAAAAAAATTATTAAATTACTATTTAGAGATAATGAATGTGATAGCAAAAATGAAAACTTTTGAAAAATTGTACTAGCACTATTTTTGTTATTTAAAAACAAGAAAGTTATTATTAAAAGAGCGTGGAATATCTACTACAGCAATTCACGCTAACAAAAATTCTATATCCAGAAATTTTCAATCAGTCTGTTTTAAGTTGGAGGGACTGAGCTGGTGGGATTCCGTTTGTAGTTTTTGATGAAGTCTTTGGTCCAATCGCCAATATTGAGCTGCTAAACTGTATTACATATGGACAAAATAACTTCCACAAAAACACCATCTTCATCCAACCGGGCTCTGTCAAGTACTTATCGCCACGAATGGCGCTCTTCACGATTGACTTGGCACACCCTTTTGTTGATTGCTTTGGAACAAACTTCACATTAGCCTGAACAACAGAAACCACATTCAGAATTAATGACCCAACTGATGAATGAAGGGTATTATTCTAAGTGCGTAAAAGCAGGCATGCTTTTATCATGACAAGTAGAAGCTTTGTCGCTGCATGTTAGTTACATGACTTGAGGATAAAAGGGCAAGAACTCTAGTTGCGCGCAATTACGCATGATAGAGAGAGAGAGAGAGTGTTTAACAAAAGATCATCCTTACCTTGGATACAAATTCTTCATCTGTCATTTCAGACTCAACCATCCCAGGAGTCACAATCGTTATCCCAATATCCGAACCAAGCTCCGTCCTAAGTGTCTCAAAGAAGCTGATCAGTGCAGCTTTACTTGCCTAAACCATTGTAACATAGAGATCAAGTCAAAGGTTAGGGGTTTCCATAAGATCAAAAGACATTGTAAGCAAAGGTCAGGGGTTTCCGTTTAAGATCAAAAGACGAGGATTCTCTTACATTGTAAATGCTTAGTGTTGGCAAACAAAACCATGCGCCAGCTGAAGCAATCACAACTATTTTGCCTTTGTTTTTTCTCAAGTGTGGAACTGCAAATTGTGTGCAATAAACTGAGCCCCAGAAGTTTGTGTTCTGAAAAATGCAGCAATGGATTATTTTAGCACGCTTACTAGCATTTCTTTTACGGGTATGATTAAAATGCCCTTTCAGGTCTGCAGGGTAAAGGGTAATTACCATTACTGAAGCATGGTCAGTTACACACTTGTACTCTTCAAAAAAGCGGAACGAAACTATCCCCGCATTGTTCACCAGGTGATCCACTGTTATTTGGAGGTCAATGTAGAGTAGGTTTTGAAGGTTTAATTCACTATTAGAAATAAGATATACTTGCATAATTAACCATTGATGATAAAAGTTCTAAAACATAAAAATGTTGCATTACTATAGTCTAGGATTTTTTAATTAAACAGGTCAATAAACGTAAATGAATGGAAATTGAAAATTAAGGAACACCATTTCAGAACGATGGGAAGAGAAATAAAATGAAAATAGGGGGCACGGAACTCACATCTTCCAAAGTGGTGAATGGTTTCATCAATGAATCGCCTGCAATCCTCAAGCTTTGAAACATCAGCAGGGATCACGAGTACGTCAGGGGACCCAATCTCCCTTACCTTTGCTGCAATTGAATCAAGACGATCCTTTCTTCTAGCTACCAACACTAAACAAGCTCTTCTTCTTGCATACTCGTATGCGACATGCTTCAGAATCAATCAGAAGATGTGTAAAACTTAGCATGAATTTCAAGAATTCCAGCAAATCAGAATTTAGAAACAAAATTTCAAATATTTACCTCACCAATGCCGGATGATGCTCCGGTGATAAGTACTACTTTTCCAGCGACATTTTCCGTCAATATTAGTTTCAGGCACCACTTTAAAAACTTGAACCACAAACAAGGCAGTAAGACGAAGGGTGCTAGGATGAGTGATAAAATAGGAACAGCAACGTTCAAGAACTTGTGAACCAGATCCATTTCTTTCTGCTTGAGCCTGAGAGAGCTGCATCTATAAAGGGGATCCAGATCCGTTGTTAATGGTCCAACAAACAACTTGACAATTAGTCATTTTCTTTATTCTTATCCCTAAAAAAACCTGGTCCGGCTGGATTATAAAAATGAATATCAACTAAATAAATTCACCAATTCCTATACCGGAAAGGTAGGTGATCACAAGAATTTCATTACAAAACAATACTAAATCCACCTAAATTCTGGCAAATAAAGAGGAACAATGCGTTAACAAAACTTGCAAATACATTAGTTTATTTTTCAAGCAATACAAAGCTTGTATTATTCGAAAGGTACAAACACTTATAGAGTTTAGACACCAATTACGATATAAACTGATATGCAGAAGCAGCCTAGCTTGACTTGAATGTGGGACCCACTTTCTCGGGTTCATGATTTATGTAAGCTGTTGTCTTTGGGACAAGAACATACCTTTCATACCATTCTACTACGTCTGGAAGAAATTGCTTCAATAGGAAAAGCACTCTGATCCAGGCGGGCTCAGCCAAGTACCTGTCTCCACGCCTGCTGCTATTCACAATTGCCCGAGCACACCCTTCTGTTGATTCTAGAGGGACGAAGTCAACATTTACCTAACCAGTTCACAAACAATATATAAAACCGAGCTTATAGCTGCGAGAAAAAATAATGCATGAATTAATTGCTTTCGCACTTAAGTTAGACCAACCCACCTTTGATTGAAAACCCCCTTCTGTGATTTCTGATTTGATCAATCCTGGACATACAACTGTTATCCCTATATCTTTACCAAGCTCAATCCTGAGTGTTTCAAAGAAGTGTAATAAGGCTGCCTTGCTTGCCTGATATTAACCAGCCATTACAATACATCAGGCCAAATCATAAAAATAAATTGACTACGATTGAAGCATATTCATATTACATACACAGTAAATGCTTAATCTTGGTGTAGGTAACCATCCAGCAATAGAACTAATCACAATGATCTTCCCTTTGCTTCTCCGTAGATGTGGGATTGCGAATTGGGTGCAGTAGACTGAACCCCAGAAGTTTATGTCCTGAACAATATGAAAGTTGAAATCCTTAACAAACAATGAAGGTTATAGATTCATAATAGTTGTAAAAAATCTTTAAGTTAGATGATATAAAGTGACTACCATTACTGAAGTATCAGCACTGACGCTTGTATAATCTTCAAACATGCAGACTGGAGCAACCCCAGCATTATTCACCAAAAGATCCACTGCCCAAAAATTACAACTACATCAGTTATTATCTACTCCCTCCGTCCCACCCGAAAAGGCACAAAGTTGGTCTTGCATGAGAATTAAGGAAAGTGTACAGTGGAGTAAGTGTTGTGAGTATAAAAAGCGAGGTATGAGAGAGAAAGTGGGGTAGAAAATAGTATGTGGATAGTTATTGTGATTATGACAAGTGGGTCCTATAAATAAAGAAGTGTTAAAAGGTTTCCATTTTGGGTGTGTGCCTTTTTAAATGGGACACCCAAAATGAAAATTGGTGCCTTTTCGGATGGGACGGAGAGAGTATATGTTAAGAAAACTGGGGGGTAGCTTCTGTTCTGTCATGTTCAAAACGTGTCCCGCTTTCTCTTAATGGGATGTTTCATTTAAATACTATTTCAAAATTAAGCTTGAATTTTGCAAGTCCCCATGGTCAAGAGTTACTACATTTTCTGATTTTCATTCTTAAAAGTGTAGTCATTTTCTTCTTCTTAGAACTAGGGGTATATATGTAATTTTTCTTTTAATCCTTATTAAAATGTCAGCTTAAAACATGGACCTTTTGAACGGAATGGAACACAACAGTTGGAGTAGATAAAGAAAGAGAAAAACACACATTAATAGTTGTGTGGAAATTAATGGGTAAGAAATCATACATCTACCAAAGTGATTCACGGTCTCCTCAACAAATCTTTTACAGTGATCAATGTTTGAAACATCTGAAGGAATGGCAATAACGTCAGGTGACCCAAGCTTCCTGGCCTTATCAGCAACAATTTGAAGACGATAATCTCTTCTAGCAATCAGTGCTAAGCAAGCGCCACTTTTAGCATACTCGTATGCCATATACTAACACACAGACAGAGTATGTAGCAGTTACAAGATGGCATAGTAACATAGTAATTAGTTTTGAGGAGTTAAATTAAGCTAGCTAGCTGCTGCTAGAAATTGATATATTCACCTCACCAATTCCTGAAGATGCTCCAGTAATAAGCACCACATCTCCAGCTATGCTATTAGTGAATATGGATCTCCAAATGGAATTAGAGACCTTGAACACTAGATACGCTGGTAAGAAGAAGATGACTATGACAAGTGCGAAAAGAGGAATTACTATATTCAATATCTTGTGGATTGAATCCATCTCCTATTACAGTACTGGGACTCTATCGAGATTGAGGGACTATATATGGAACAGGAGGGAATAGACCCTTACCCGTACCAATGGGTGCATTAAGACGTGTATTGGTGTGCAAAGGTCAAGGTTCTCATAAATGATGATCCGTTTAAGGCATAACCAATTTAAAGCTATAAAAAGTAGGAGTTGGATGTACTTCCAAGGTATCTATAGGCCTTGAGAGAGATACATAGAGAGACGGACATCCTTAAGGTACTATGTGCCCATGTGGCTATCCTAAGAGGGGTAATATGAATTAGGACGTAGAAGCTAACCCTTACGGTTCTTCCTTAAATATTAAACACAACTTGTCAAGGAAAAAAGAAGAAGAAAGAAACGCCTTTGAAAAGCATTACCCGTTGAAGTGCATTGATTTTCTGACATATGCTCCCTCCAAATTTTCGGTGCTTTCGGTTCCATCATTAACTTCTGGTTATCTGGATTTCTCCATAAATGCTTGAGCTGCATTGAAAGTGAGAGAGAGAAAGATGAGCATCCATAACTTCAAAGATACAATGTGACTTGTACCCTAAGATAGGCATACCCACATGGCTATCCTAAAAGGGGTTACGGTTTCTTTCGAAATAAAAAATTAACTGAATTCTCCCGGAAAAAAAGGAAGAAAAACTTCTGAAAAACATTACTAGTGAAGTACCACTGACTTTCTGACATATGCTCCTCCATCTTCAATCCTCCGTGCTTTCTGCTCCACCGTTAATTTCTATTTATCTGAATTTTCCATGCCTTCTTGATTTAGAGAATATGTGGTGGAAAAAAATACAGCAAGTGTGTTTGACAATTAATGTCTTCTTTGGCTGCTATGTCAGCTTGAAGTGTAGTATTAAAAAAGAAATGGAACATGTATGAAGAGAGAAAGAAAACGGCGAGAATGTGAGGGGTTAAATCAATGCTTGTCATGGATATCTATGTTCATAAAAGTACAAGCTCAAGTTTTCGCATTACATAAGCCACATATCTTACAACATGTATAATAAGCATCCTTCATTTCAATCCAGCTTGACCGCAGGAGACAGGAGAGAAGCAGGGTAAAGGTACTTCTTCAATCCAGAATAATTCAGGAGCTTGTAGCTAGGTGCCTCCCAGGGCAAGGCCCCCGGTTCAACCTTCAGAAACCAGTGGTTCAACCACTCTATTATCTCTGGTAAGAATACAGTCCAATACAAAGTCATTCTGTACCAATAAGGCTCAGTCAAGTAATTGTCTCCACGGCAGGCGCTGTTTACAACTGCCCTTGCACACTTCCCTGCCAACTCTACTGGCAACACGGTCAATTCGGCCTATGAGCAATTCCAATTAAATAGCAAAGAGGTTATGACCACAGAACAACAAATTATAACAATACGCCAAGAATTAATTCAGTAAAATCTTGAAAGTTTTTTATGTGAGGTTAAAGCACAAAAGGAAGAGCTGAAATTTAACAACTTACATCCCTCAGTTCTTGATCTACTACTATTTTGCCATCCTTGCTCATGAATTTGCCTTTAGTCAGTTCTGACTCGATCAAGCCAGGATTCACCAGTGTAATTCCAATGGTCGAACCAAGTTCTATCCTCAATGTTTCGTAGAAACTTACAACAGCTGCTTTGCTTGCCTAAAACATACTTTACTCATCAAGCATGAAACATGTGTAATTCGACAACAAACTAAGTTAGAGGCAAGTTGTTACATTATAGAGACTCATTCTTGGCGCGGGAATCCATGAGGCAGATGAGGCAATCACTACGATCCTGCCATTACTCTTTCTCAATTGTGGAATTGCGAAGCGAGTTGTATAGACATAACCCCAAAAGTTTATGTCCTGTAATATAGCGCAATAACCTATCACCACTAGCAAGAACCAGCCAAAAGCTCTAACTTAAGATGCTAAGGATTCTGGACTTATCATTACTGGTTTGAATCGCTACAGATCAAAGCATTACCGTTACTGGTTTGAACTTAGAGATATCAGTAGTTTCTTCTAGCATGGTAACTGGTGCTATCCCAGCGCAATTCACCAAATGATTCACTGCAATTTTCACCAATATTCAGACAAAATGTTAATAGAAAAATTAACCGAATCATCTACAAAATCCATTATCAAATGATAAAATCAACTGACATTGCCCAAAATTGTCGACAGCAGCATCAATTAACCGCTGGCAGTCTTTAATTTTGGAAACATCGGTGCGGACGGCGATTGCGTCAGAAGCGCCGAGGATGATAGCGTTACGAGCCACTTCTTGGAGACTGTTCAGCCTCCTAGCACCAAGTACTAAGCAAGCCCCTCTTCTAGCATACTCGTAGGCTAGATGCTTTAATCAATATCAATAGTAATTAGAAACAGTTTTGAAAAATCCACAGTATTAATTTTTATGTTTAATTGCAAAGTAGGAGGATGATTTATATATTTAACAAACCTCACCGATACCGGAAGATGCACCGGCGATGACCACAACTTTTCCGTTAAGGTCTTCGCTGAAAATGGAGTTAATGATATAGAGTAGGGACTTGAATATGAGATAGGGCGGCGTGAGAAAGAAGAGTGTAAAGAGAGTTGCAAGAGCTGCAGCGACGTTCATGAACATATGAATCAAACCCACGGCCATGGCGTCGTTGGTGTGTGTGTGTGTGTGAGTAGAGCAGCGAAGTTATTATGGAGGGATAGATATATGCTCACTGGGAGGGAGAGGGGGGGGGGGGCTGGCTGGCTTCAGGTGACACGCGTATGCGTCGGCGGTGGCCAACGATTTCCGTGACACTCGTTTTGAGCGATCCCGGATGTTTCACGTATTAATCGTTTTCTTTCTTTTTGGACATTTTCTCCATGCCTCATGCCTCATGCCTCCTATCACTGCTTGCAATTATCGTTCTTCCGACTATTTTCCGTTTCAATATATACTCCGTAGCCATTTTTAGCTCGGCACGTAAATTAAGAAAATAGGTGGAAAGAAAAAATGTTGTGAGTGTAATATGAAAATAGGAGAGAGAATTAGTGGAGAAAATAGTGAATTTAAAAAGTGTTGTGAATGTAGAGGAGAGAGAATTAGTGGAGGGAATAGTGAATGTGATAATAGAATATTAATAAAATATTTCCTTTTTAGGAAAGGGTGACGCTTTAAACGGGACATCCTTTTGGGTAAAAAGTGACGCTTGAAGTGGGACGGAGGGAGTATAGACAAAAAATGTTAATTTTTTTTTTTTATCGATGAATGAATTAATCTATTATAGCGATAATTCAAAGTGATAAAAATTGTATCTGGCGAGAACGTCGAGTCGAATGACGCTTAAGAAAGATCTCTTTGGCAATCCAAAAATATTCAAATTTTTTCAAAGTACTATAAATCGTAATAAAAGGGACATTGGATGCAGGGCCGGCCATGTGATATTCGGGCCCTAGGCCGGTAACTTGGATGAGGTCTTTACTGTTCTGATAGCAATAATTTCAATTTTACGGAGACTCCTCTTGTCAGATTACAGGCAATAGAATTTAGATTTCCTATTAAATCTAACCTCCAATAAACCATCTGTTATTTTCAGAAAAAATGTTATTCATATTTAATCATATTTTCAAAAAGAAACAGTCCTACATTGCAAGGCTTATCCCTTTTTAATGTACTATATACGATATACCACTGATCACTAATACCACCTAGCATCACAACTCAACAAAGCTTAGAAGATGAGGCACGAGAAACAACAAGAAGTTCTTAACCACCCTCTACCTTAATTAAGTCTTAAGAAAGTTCACATACCTTAGATGATGTTGCCACATCAATAAGTTTCCCAGACCAATCTTCATCATCTGCAATAACACATTTGCCAACTCCTACCCCTGCAATTGGAACAGTTTAAAGCTCCAAAATTTATTTTCCTATACAAATTCATCACTTAAATCAATTATTTAACCCAAAATCAAATGCCCTAATTTCGGATAAAATAAATTTAATTTAACCCTAAATCAAAAGCCCTAACCCTAATCTAGGATAAAATAAATTATTTAACCCTAAATCAAAATCCCTAATTTGGAGGATTTGAGATGAGAGAGAGAGAGAGAGAGAGAGAGAGAGAGAGAGAGAGAGAGAGAGAGAGAGAGAGAGAGAGAGAGAGAGAGAGAGAGAGAGAGAGAGAGAGAGAGAGAGGAAAAGTCTATGAAGGAAGAGAATCGAAATACCTTGTCAAAAATGGTGCGGTGGACGGCGGTGGCTGGGTGGTGGCGATCGCAATTCCATCGGCGTTGGACTGGACCGTCTCTTCCTCCTCGTCTCTTCTTTGTGTAAGTACCCAAATCTGGCTCATGCCTTCCGGTTAATTTTCCCGGCAATTCCGGTAATTTTTCCGGTAATTCCTCAGACTTTCCTACAGTTCCGGAATAATTTCAGAAATGTTCCAAGCCTTTTAAGGGCTGAAGGGAATGCTTGGTAATTAAGAAACACGTTTTTCTTAATTCCAAAACCCTTCTAGAAGACTGCCACCTTGCATGTTTCTAGAAGGGACTGGAAGTGGCTACTTATGTCGTGCGACATAATAGGCCATGAAAAACTTCTAGAAGCTTGCCACCTTGCATGTTTCTAGAAGAATCTGGAAGTGGCTACTTATGTCGTGCGACATAATAGGCCATGAAAAGTTCTAGAAGGTTGCCACCTTGCATGTTTCTAGAAGGAAAGCAGTTATGGTTTGTTATGTCGTGCGACATAACAAGCCCATGCAGGCAGCCTATAAATAGAGGCCTTCACCTCTCATTTTGGACACCTTTTTCCACCCCTCAGTCCCCCTCTATAGGGAATACGCCCAGAAACCTCCTCTCTCCTCACATACCTCCCAAACCACACCAATCCTCCCACACACACTTCATATACACATCAAGAACCAAGGAGTTCTCAAGGAACCAAGGCTCAATTTCAGCCCCGGAGGTTGCTGTTTTGAAGGCCCCTATGTCTAACTTGATATAGGGAGTCGTGGTCTTCAAGGGTAACGATTTTCTACCCTTTTCCACTCTCTATTTACTTTGAATGTGAAATCTCTATGCTAAATGCGTTGATAATGTTGTTTTCTGATAAAAGATGCATACTTTATCCTTATATTGCTTAGATCCATATCCATTTGCATACTATTGCATGTAAAAGCCCCAGTTTGGCTTGGTTTTGCATGAACACTCAAGATGAGTGTGGATCTCTCATATCCACACCCTCTTGAAGCGTTCATTATTGATAAACATGCTCTCTGAGATTTGTTTGTGAAGTAACTTAACCATCTTGGTACCTTGTTACCTCTCGCAAATCTCACTGTTTAGGCTTCGCAAAATGGCTTGTTATGTCACGCGACATAGCAATCCTATGTCACGCGACATAAGTAGCCGCTTGCGTAATCCTCATCTTTTCAAATTATGTCGATGTTTGCCTTTTCTCATGCATCAATCTGCATTTAAACTAAAACATTTGCATACAGAGCAGTATCATTTGCATCAAAAGAACATCTTTGTACATTAAATGCTATTTTCCAACATAAAGATACATTCTTTACACAAAAATCATTTCTTTACACAAAAAGCACCCCTTGCAACCAAAAGACATTCTTTACACCAAAAATGTCATCTTTTCACTAAAAGTATCATTTTTTTTATCATGCATTCCCCCATGTCCCCATTAGTAACCTTGGAACGGATCGGTGTAAAGGTCTTATCTTTACATCGTTCCTTCCATTAAAGGTTCCATAATTTCTTTAGAAAGGGACAACCTTGAACCCTATATCTCCAATTATCGCTTAAGACGAGTATGAAGCATCTATATGAGCTCGACCGTCTTAAAGTGTAGGATTGATGGGCTAAGGACATTCCTTCCTAAAGAACCTCATTTTGTGACTATAAAAGGGAGTCATTCTCTCGATCACGCAAGTCCCAAGGTCCAAAAAATGCGATGATCACAAGTCCAAGATGAGGGCGGGATCATAATCCCGAATACATAAAATCCAAGAAATCCCGAGCGACAACCAACAAATGGTTTGTACGTCCGAAAGATGACTTGGGACATTCCCTCCTTATCATCAAACACATGCACACAAGAAAGCACGCAAGCAAGCACGATTAATGGAATCTTGGGAGACTTGCTCCGGCAAGGCACCTTGGGTGAACGACGATCCGTTCTTCCCAAGGGGTAACTTAACCTCCGAACCCATAAAACCTTTTTTCAAAGTTTTGAGGTAATCAAAATGGCGTGGCGACTCCGTTTTTCAAATTAAACCGGATGTCTTCAAACTCGCGTGAATTCAACAAACACAAAAATTTGGGCACACATTCACAGTTTGGCGACTCCGCTGGGGATATCCCAAAGGAGAAAAGCTTTTATTTTCAAAACAAAAATCGATACTCGGTATATAGGTGGAAACCACTTACCCTTCCTGTACACTCCCTGACGTGGGAGTTGGGATAACCGGTGGTTTAACAATCCCACGTACCGGTATCACTTTTTCGAAAAAAATAGAAAGAAAGCTTTTCCCTTTGAGCGGGTTAGACTCCCGTCGTCGATTTCATTAATCATGCTTGCTTTCTTTACCATGCATTGCATCATTTGCATCTTGAAATCTGTGCATACTTTGAACGGGAAACAACCAGAAAAATAGCAAAAGGAGTGAACCTGGAAAATTGATCCATGCAGTCGTACGGCTCAATCCTCCTTGGATTCTGACCGGGCGACCTCAGTGGCAATTCCACCAGGAAAAATCATGGTTAATCTGGCAGTCCTAGCAGCTTGGGGCTACTCAGCTCCATGACTGACTGGGGCTCCCAGAAAATTTACGTGCTTATATGTTGCATTCTCCCCGTCCCGAAAATCATTCCTTTAAAACACATTCTGAAAATCTCTGTTTTAACTCAAAAAGGAACATTTTTAGGAGACCGCACACTACGCGCACCTGATATATCCTGTACACTTTTGCACGCACGTCCTTCAAACCCGAGGGTGGTTCCAGCTGCAGTCACGGACAGCCTTACGATGCTCCCTGCGCGCACGTAATCATCCCAACCTCTCCACAAGGCAACCGGTGTCGACTAACGCACAAATCCCGTGTCACACGTTTCAAAAAACCGTGACTTTTGGTTGGTTTTTGGTCTAGTCCGTGTCATATAGCCCAGTTGCATACCCTCGTAAAGGTCAAGCCTTAGTTCATAACGGAAGAAGAACCCTGCCAAAATTCCGACAAGGAAAAATTGGCGAGATCTCGACTCCGACATTGACTATTGACCTTGACCTGCACGGAATGCGTAAGAGTCAAGACCGAGTCTTTGCCAACAAAACAAAAGATCTTTCGCTCAAGCGAAGCTCTGCTAAAATTCCAACAAGGAAAAATTAGCAAGATCTTGACCCGACATTGACTTCGATTCTAACTCACGCCCGGCGTATGCAACGAAGTTCAATGTGACACTGTGTCATCCGGCTTTCGCCGCCCGACCCATGCCTATTATCTTCTCGGACATTACCGAAAGTCAAAACGTCATTCGCTCAAGCGAAATTCTGCCAAAATTCTATCAAGGCAGAAAGACGAGACTTTCCCGGTATTGCCTTGACGATAATCTGCATCGCTCGTGCGTTAAAAGTTCCTATGACCCGCTAGACCCGTTAGGAGCGTTCTTTTCTCTCGGTCGGTGGGATCCGCGTGCCGCTAGACACGTCATTCGCTCAAGCGAAATTCTGCCAAAATTCTATCAAGGCAGAAAGACGAGACTTTCCCGGTATTGCCTTGACGATAATCTGCATCGCTCGTGCGTTAAAAGTTCCTATGACCCGCTAGACCCGTTAGGAGCGTTCTTTTCTCTCGGTCGGTGGGATCCGCGTGCCCTATAGGACCCTCGCCCGGGGCTGTCCACCCTGGGAGGTCGAAATACAGGTGGAATACGAGGGGCTTATAGACGTAGTGACGGAACCCACTGATCCAAGATCTAGAGTAGTTGCGAAAAAGAAGGGCAAACCCCCCTTTTCCAACCAAATAGGAATTAATAAAAGACATGATTTTAAGTAAACTTGAATAATTAATATAATCATAATTGCATTTTCCTATCTCTGATATCCCTAATCGAGACCTCCTCGGTCCGATTTCCGATCTTCCATCTCCCGACCTTTCATGGTCAGATTCCTGATCGAGACCTCCTCGGTCCGATTTCCGATTTTCTGTCCTGACCTTTCATGGTCATATCCCTAGCCAAGACCTCCTCGGTCCGATTTTCGATTTTCCTGTCTCGACCTTTCATGGTCAAATCTCTAATCGAGACCTCCTCGGTCCGATTTCCGATTTTCCTATCTCGACCTTTCATGGTCAAACCTCTAATCGAGACCTCCTCGGTTCGATTTCCGATTTTCTATCTCCCGACCTTTCATGGTCAAACCCCTAATCGAGGCCTCCTCGGTCCGATTTCCGATTTTCTATCTCCCGACCTTTCATGGTCAAATCCTTAATCGAGACCTCCTCGGTCCGATTTTCGATCTTCCATCTCCCGACCTTTCATGGTCAAATCCCTAATCGAGACCTCCTCGGTCCGATCTTCAATTTCCAATCTTGACCTTTCAAGATCTCATCTTTTCCGGTCAATTAGGATTAGGAGAAAATGTGTTTTGAGTAAAAACTTAAGCGATAAGTGCATGTTACTTGAGCCTTTAGCCTAAACACTTACCTCCAAGTCTAAATCTTACCTACCTTACCTATCCCCGAGCCTAAACTTTGCCTATCCCTTTCCCACAGCGAGAAAGAAGTGTGCGAGAATACCGGGTTAGCAGCTTTTCAGTGCAGAAAACCTTAGGCAGAATCGTCAAAAAGTCAGAATGGCAGATTTGACAGAAAACAGTGAGGGTGCAGGAAATCAGATGGTTAGGAAGGAAGAATTAATCCTGGCTTTGGAAAATGCCCATAAGATTCATGAGGAACAGCAAGCCATGCTTATTGACGCACTCCGTCGTCATGGAGTTCAGGTCACAGTTGAGTCGAACGGTTCTCTGGTGGTAGTCGAAGATGAGACTTCAGAAACAGTGATTTCAGTCCCTTCATCCTATGACCAAGACCCCCCTGCCTACAACCAATACCTTCCTCCATACACATATGATCCCTTGCCAAGGACCACTCCTCCTCAGTCCTTTCCAACATCCCAGCTCATCCGGGCTCCATCGCCCTCAACTCCTCAGAACGGATTGGGCTTCACCCCACCTGTTCCTCAGTTCCAGCAATACCTGCCAGTTTATGCTCCGGCTTCGCATAATCAATTTGAGTTATGTGGCTATGTTCTGAAGCCACTATACCCACCTGAATGCAGTCATGAGTTGCCAAAAGAAAATCTGGATGATTCAAGTTTCCAGCTGTCACCTACCGGACTTAATGAATTCAGCCGTCAGTTTGCTACTGTGGTTCCCTCTACTGATAAGAGTCCTGCCGCTGCTGCCGGTGAACTCGAGAGTCCCCGTTGACCCCCATGTGGCAATATTGATGGAACAAGTGAAACAAATGCAAGAGAAGTTTGACTTCATGATGAGTATCAATACTCCCTTGACCCCGGACGTCGAACCAGGCAAGGAAATGACTCCACCAAGCATGACCCAATGCCACCAAAGACCAAACAAGAACCGTACCCATGCCAAGCACCCGCTTCCTCACAAAGGAAAGAGTGTCGTAGCCTCCTTCAGCCAAATCCAACAATGGAACCAACTGGACAATGGAACTCCGAGTCTTGAGAACAACAATGTCTCCCGAAAACTCCGCAATACGGATATACCTTTAAGCAAGATTCTGGAAGAGCTGATGAAAGAAAAGCTGATAAAGCCACTGGAGAATTGGAAGCCCAAGAACCCCAACGTTCGGGTGAATGAGTCTAAGCATTGTCTTTTCCATCAATACCCTGGGCACAACACTGATGATTGCACCTATTTGAGGCATGAGATCCAGAAGTTGATAGAAAATGGGAAGCTCGAGAACCTCCATGGGCCAAAAACAGAAAGCTATGATAAGAGGTCGATTCAGGAGGTACAAGGTCAGAAACGTCAGCCTGGTGATTTTGGGATGTCCATGAGCAAAGTTTTCGATGATTTGGTGAAACGAGGTCTTCTCACACCTCTCGAGAATTATAAGCCGAGAAACCCAGGTAGTGTTGACAGGACCAAGTTCTGCGAGTACCACAAGCATTTTGGTCATGTGACAGACAAGTGTGTGGATCTGAAGAAAGAAATTCAGTGGCTGATCTACGAAGGAAAGCTCAAGTTACCTGGCAGTCCAACCCGCGAAGAGTAATTAGACTAGGGTCTACTTATCCTTAAGTAAGATTAAAAAAAAAAAAGAAAAGAATATAGTCACTCAGTCAACCTTCGTAGGTTCTAGTATTTTTCTTTTTCAATCAAGTCCTCTACGGACATTGTATTTAATCTTCAATTTTCTATAAAAGAGTCTTCTTCTTTTTTTACTAGACTTAAGACATTATTTGCACACCTACATTACATTTAATGAAATGGTTTTATTTCATATGATCACTTGCATTGCTCAACAAATAATCTCTCGAAATAATTCACGTTCCGATTAATCAGTGTGAGAAAGTCAACTAATGCCTTCCCCATACACTTTCCTTACCTCACAAAAAGCCTTCACTAAACCATACACTTTCCCAATCATGCCCTCACCTTCACCTTGACCAAGTCAACGACGGCGGCATATTCAACGGACAACAAAAGACCACTCAGCTTCGAAAGATTGACCCCGTGTCGACAACAATCTAGGAGCCTGCGTTTGACCTCAAAGATGTCAAGAAAAATTCAAGCAGGGGCTCGCCTTGGCCCTCAAGTGCTTCAAAAAAAAATGCAGTGCAAAAAGAGTAATACACGCCTAAGGGCCGAAAATCCCAAAAGAAGGGCGCCTAGGCAAAAACAGGGTTGCACATAAAAAATAAAAGAAAATGAGGCCAAGGACCCAGCACCGTCAATCAAAAGCTTGACGGACAGGCAAAATCAAAGCTCAGAGAATGAAAGTTGTCGATAACAATGGGGCAGTCAAAGCAAAGCCGGAAGCATTTCATAAGTCTGCAGGCACGTGCAAATCCTTTCTTCCCCAATGAAAGAGGAAGCAATCAGAAGCAGCCGTCCAAGAATGACTTGGTCAAGGAATCATCCCGAGGCCCACGCCTCATCATCCAATCTTCTCATCCAAACCTTTCCACTAAAGGAACCACAAATCCCATTTCCCAAAGCAATCCGGCCAAGGCCGAACTACGGCGACCTGAGCTCCTCACAACGAGGGGAACGTAGGCAACCAGCAATGGTCCGGTCATAAACACATCCAAATTCCCGAAAACCCGGTCTCATCAAATGACCCCTCCCATAGACACGCCGATTCCGTAAAACCCGGTCTCATTAACGACCTCCCTATACACAAACCTTTCTTTCATACCAGCCAACTTTGATCCGCGACATTGGTTGACTTTCTCCTCATGATTAATTGGAATGTCTCTTCATATCGAGATTAGTGGTTGAATAACCCGAGCATTAATAAAGGGTTTTAAGTAATTTTGTGATCATTGTAAATAAAACAAGTTTTCAGATGTCTTGACAAGTCTTCTCTTTCTACATCTTAGGAAAAATAGTGCTAAACACTGATTTTCTGTCAGCAGGGGCTTCCATACACTTTTACAAACCCTTCTACGCTTATACTCTCTCAAAAGAGTCAAACCCAAAGTGAGTTTTTGTGCCTACGTCGAATAAGGCCATCAAAATAACACAAAATCGGGATCTATTCCCACCTTTCGAAAAATATGCCCCTGTATGTATTTCTGAGAATCTTTTCTTTCACACCTTCTTAAGGTTGATTGATTGACTAAAGAAAAAAAAAGGATAGGTTTTCCCTCTTCTGCTACAATTCGCATTAGGGCTGCCTTGAAACTCTTCAAGGTTGGGGGGCTTTGCCAAGCCATTCCTTCAGACTGGGGCTTCTTTAGCCATGTTTGGGGTTCGCATCGGGTTCTTCACTAGGTCCCTAGATGGATTCAGTTTTGTTCAAATCAACCTCAGGATCACTTTCGCAGTACCAGTCATATTGGGATTTTTGCTAGACTGGGGCTTCTACTAAGTCACTTCTTCAAAACCTAAGACTTCGCCTACTCAGTTCGTCCAACCGGGGCTCTGCAACTGGGGCTCCGATAAGTCGCAAAAGTCTGTCAGCATCAGCTTCAAATGCCAGAAATGAACATTCATCGAAACCCGAAGTTTAAACCCAGTCCCAGCCCAAGAGGGAATTCTAGTCCACGTTGACAAAATCTCAGCAACAGCAACAGTTCAGTCCGCACCCAAGGGATACAACCCCACCTGCTTGAAACCCGTCTTAAACACATTCTATATGTACATCCAGACCCAGTCTCTACCATTGTTTCCAAGAAGAAACCACCCCTAGGCTCAAGTAACGTGCCAATTGCTAATGATAACATTTTCTCCCAAAAGCGCCTTCGGTACTTTCGTTATAACAAGATAACGCCAGGCGACAGTGTCCTAATTGTCAAGTTTTCCAAACTTTAGATACCCATATCTCCGATTCGAAAGAGATTGAGAAGTATACTCAAGTCTTCAAACTTAAGATACCCATATCTCTGATTCGAAAGGGATTGAGAAGTATGCTCAAGTTTTTCCAAGCTTTAGCTCCCTCTATCTCTGTCAAAAAGGGATAGCGCCGTAAGCTTTAGTCTCCGTTATTTCCGTCATAAAGAAATAACGTCATCTAGCTTTAGCTCCCTCTATCTCTGTCAAAAAGAGATAGCGCCGCAAGCTTTAGCTTCCGTTATTTCTGTGAGAATGGAATAACGTCAGGTGGCAACCTTCATTAATTGTCAAAATCTCAAGGATCCTAGACATCGTTCCTAACTATCTAGTGATGCTTGAACTACGATCAAGGCTTGATTCCTCCGGGATACGTAGGTAGCCTTTCATAAAGGTTCAGCCATCCGACCACATTGGTCACCTTTTTCTTTCCCCATTCCTCAATGGTGCGTAAGCTTTTCGCAAAGGTATAGCTATCTGACCACATTGGTCACCCCTTTAGATTTGGTACATTTCTAGTAGGATTGGCCGTTTGACCTCCTAGGTCACCCCGTTCCCATCCTTATGGGAAGGGACCAATATATCTTTGCCATTGCCCCAAAGAGACCAGGTATGTGACCTCTTTTGGTCACCCAATTCCAACCTGTGTCTGCAAATTCATTCCGGTTTCAAGGGCAATGAAAAGCACAGTTCAGGCTTAATGAGTCGCGCGACATAACAAGCCATGTCGCGCGACATAACAAGCCACATCAGACATCAGACATCAGCAATTTGTTGCTTTCCTCAGGGCAATCCCCGACATGTCAAAAGTTGCAAATACCATTCATACACTTCTCAAATGCATAGGGGAAGGTTCCTGTACCCCATGTACACCCATTGCATTCGTATTCAAACCAAAAATCCATTCAAGCCATTCAGTTCAAGCTAGTTACCCTACCATCATTTCATAAATGCATGCGACAAAAGGGATAGCAATGTACATTCAAACCAAAATAGACCAAGTCTAAGAGATGTGCATAGCAAAAATAAATGACATGTTTTCCCTAAAAGGGTACAATAACCAAAAAGTCATAAAAATCTAAGGGGAGAGGGGGCTACTCCGAGTCATCTCCATCATCCTCTCCATCATCATCCTCTCCATCATTTTCATCCTCGCCGTCATCCTCAACCTCCTCAGGCTCATCGTCGGGATCGTCAGAAGGTGCCTCATAAGCTATGGTCTCCGTGCGATAATAATCATCAAGCTCAGTGATAACAGTGGAGTCAAGCTCATAGTCTGTGGCCGTCTCGGCCACCCACCATCCTCATCCTCGTCCTCATCATCATCATCAATCTCAATGGGTCTCGTGAAGAGGCACATTTGGCCTCTTCTGTCCGAGGCATCGGTCCACTAATGCCTCCGCCGGTGCTCGCGTCATCGTAACGGCTCTTCTTCCTTCTACCGGCCAGGTGGAGAGATATCGATCGAACCCCGTGATCGACACCGATTCTTCCAAAAGCTCATACCTTTCTCGGAGCTTGCTAATCATACCCACAGCGCCGGTATAAGCCCCGGTCAAGTGCCCGTAAGCTCGAGCCGATACTATTACAAGCGCATATAATAAGTGTCAAAATGCGCTTCTTGATAACAGAAGAGATGCAATCAATCCAAAAGACGTAAGGAGTAATACTTACAGATCTAGAACCTCGCGGAGCACCAAATGAGGATGAGTCTCGTGACATATCAATATGGGCTCGCCTCATGCGACCGCCGCCCGATAATCAATGAAAGTCTGGGGCAAAGGAGGTCTAGCTACATAGCGCCGAGGGTCCCGCACTCGAGCACCATAACCAACCCCGGGTCTCGCGGGACCGAAGATGCCCGGCCACGTACAAAGTATAGTCCCCTCCCGTGTGTAGAGATGTGCCGCCAAGCCTACAATCGTAGCATCTACATTCGCCAACCGGCGAGGCAAAACTACATCCTAGCCGGTGGATCATCGGTGATCCGAGCATGCCTATTCGGCCCATGCCGTCTATACACCCTCTCTCCTAAATACAAGGCGTCTCCGCACAAACCCACTGGCAATAGCCTTGCGACACTCATCAAGTGCGCAATGTGATCCAAATCCAGTCATCGTAACGGCCACCCAGGGAACATACTCACTCCAAGTGGAATCCCTCTCAAGCACCTCGCCGTGTCATGATACGAGGCCGTAATCCCGCACCTCGAACCCTCCGGTGTCCTAGTCTGTTTCCCGGCATTCTTCGTCCACCGCTCTGAGAGCGTGAAAAGTGGTGGCAGGAAATTCATCCTTGATCCGCCACTCATAACACCTAAAATACTCGAAAGCCCAGCCCGAAAAGAAGAAGAAGAAGTCAAAACAAGGAAAAAGGATAGAATGAAATGCGCAAAAGAAAAGAGGTCAAGATGAGAAAATACCTCAAAAGCCGATGACAAAGAAGTAAAATACTTCGCCTTCCCTCTCGCCGACGTCATCTAGGGCCAAATACATCTCACCTAAACCGGCCTCACCCCAGATAGATTCCTACGGTGTCCCGTGCTCTCAAAAGCTCCAACAAAGGAAGTCAAGGCAAGATGCGCCGTTAATAAACAAAGCATGTCGTAGAAGCCCACCCATACAAAAGCCCTCGCTAATCTCTCGGCTTTCACCGCTCTCAACAGTGGTCGTCAACAACAATGTAGTCCCCGCATCGCTCCCCAACCAAGCCATGTAGCACCCCCAACTCATATCCATTCCCCTTCTTGATCCGGAACGAAACCAAGTAAGCCCATAAAATCGCAAGATCATCAATAGCCGGGGCTCAACTCCCTGTGCAGGCTCCTCTATGTAGAGCGGCTCATCCGTAAAGGGCAAACCCCGCGATGACCGCAAAGTCCAGCGGAGTGACCGTCGTCTCACCCCAAGAGAAGTGAAACGAGTGAGTGGTCTCCCACCAAAACTCTCTCGAATGCCCTCACTGCATCCACACTCCTTCGAGTGCCTCCGATGGCCTTCGCCATCTCAAAGAATTGCCCTAGCCTGCCAGCAGAATCAGTGCCGTTAGGCGAGTCCATCCGCTCCCCGGCTACCCAAGAAACTATCCCATAGCCTCGCCAATCACCTCGTGGAGCCACGGTGCGCAATTCCCCGCAAGAAAACATGGCACAAATATTAATATTTCGTGCTATTTCTTGAAATCGTCTCAAATGAAAAATAGGTCAAAACCTATCATCTAAGAGCATGCATTCTAGTATCACAGCTTCCTAGGTCAATCCATGTTCACAGCCAATTCATATAAAATGCATTGCGCTCTGAAAATTCAAATCAAATCGATTTCACCCAAATCAAAATTTTTCAAAGACCCTAGGTTGCTTACCACATCCTTCTTCCCGATATCCGAAGTACGCTCATCGAGCCGTGGGTAGAAATCTCCTCTTGGTGCTTCCGGAAGAAATGGCCTTTGATTCCTTTGCACCCCTTCCTTCGAGTAGCTAATTCGGCGTGTTGAGGAGCCCTTTGGCCTCGGATAGAGCCTAGGAGGCATTTTCCAAGTCGTAATCGGACAAAAAGTTGTTTGATTTCTCTAGATCCCTCTCAAATCGCCCTCTCGAGGTTGCTCTCTCTCTCTCGCCGTCGCTCCCTCTCAATTTCAAGTCTAATTTAATTTCAAAATGGCGACTGTGCGATTTTTAATAAATCTGTCCACTGTGGCCTCGTTATGTCGTGCGACATACTAAGCCCCCGTGGCCGATTTTTACAATTTTTCCCTCGAAGGCTCCATTTTACAATTTTGTCCCCCCGTAGGCCTCTTTTTACCCTTTATGCCCCCGGCATTTCTAATTACTTTCAATCCAGCTTTTCCTCCAAGCCCCGTGGCCTATTTTACAAATTTACCTCTGTGACTCGCCTTATTTGCCCTTGGCATTTTCAATTTTATTTTTCAAATAATCGTGGTACATCCCAGCTTTCTTTACAAAAATTATTCGGGTGCGTCCCACTTTTCTTTTTACAAAAAACTATTGATTCCTTCCTACTTCTCTCGCAAAATCCAACCTTTTTCGCAATCCTCCGTTATCGCCAAATGGCCAAATGGGATAACGTTTCCTCCGGGAAATCCTCCGTTATCGCCAAATGGGATAACGTTTCTCCGGAAATCCTCCGTTATCGCCAAATGGGATAACGTTTCCTTTCGGAAATTCTCCGTTATTGCCAAATGGGATAATGTTTCTTGTTAAAAATTTCGCTATGGCCGGAAGGCAATAACATTTCGCTTATTTCGATCTCCGTATTTCCGAATGACGGAATAACATTTCGGCCTTTTTCGCTTTATTTCGATCTCCGTTATTTCCGAATGACGGAATAACATTTCGACCTTTTTCGTTTTATTTCGATCTCCGTTATTTCCGAATGACGGAATAACATTTCGACCTTTTTCGCTTTATTTCGATCTCCGTTATTCCAAGATGAAGGAATAACATTTCGACTCAATAAAAGCTCGAAATACGACTCCGGCTTGATTCCCGGATACGTAGGTAGCCTCCCCGTAGGTTCACCAATTTGTCACATATGACGCCCTTTCCCCGTTGGATTCCGAACTACGATCAAGGCTTGATTCCTCCGGATACGTAGGTAGCCTTTCATGAAAGGTCCAACCACTCGACCAACTTCGTCACCCATCCATCTCGCATTCGCCGCATTGATCCTTTTTCTATCGACAGACCCCACTCGCCCCCGCAAGTGACGTTGCCGAGGGGCTTCGTAAGTACCCAAATCCGGCTCATGCCTTCCTGCTAATTTTCCCGGCAATTCCGGTAATTTTTCCGGTAATTCCTCGGACTTTCCTACAGCTCCGAATAATTTCGAAAATGTTCCAAGCCTTTTAAGGGCTGAAGGGAATGCTTGGTAATTAAGAAACACGTTTTTCTTAATTCCCAAACCCTTCTAGAAGACTCGCCACTCAATATGTTTCTTAAGGAATCGGAAGGCTACTTATGTCGTGCGACATAATAGTTGAGTGAAAACTTCTAGAAGCTTGCCACCTCGCATGTTTCTAGAAGGGACTGAAGTGGCTACTTATGTCGTGCGACATAATAGGCCATGAAAAACTTCTAGAAGCTTGCCACCTTGCATGTTTCTAGAAGAACTGAAGTGGCTACTTATGTCGTGCGACATAATAGGCCATGAAAAGTTCCTAGAAGGTTGCCACCTTGCATGTTTCTAGAAGGAAAGAAGCATGGCTTGTTATGTCGTGCGACATAACAAGCCCATGCAAAAGCTTCTATAAATAGAGGCCTTCACCTCTCATTTTGGACACACCTTTTCCACCCCTCGCCCCCCTCTATAGGGAATACGCCCGTAAACCTCCTCTCTCCTCACATACCTCCCAAACCACACCAATCCTCCCACACACACTTCCCACACACACACTTCATATACACATCAAGAACCAAGGAGTTCTCAAGGAACCAAGGCTCAATTTCAGCCCTGAGGTTGCCGTTTTAGAAGGCCCCTATGTCTAACTTTATGATATAGGGAGTCGTGGTCTTCAAGAGGTAACGATTTTCTACCCTTTTCCACTCTCTATTTACTTTGAATGTGAAATATCTATGCTAAAATGCGCGATAATGTTGTTTTCTCGATAAAAGATGCATACTTTATCCTCATATTGCTTAGGATCCATATCCATTTGCATACTATCAAGCATGTAAAAAGCCCCGGTTTGGCTTGGTTTTGCATGAACACTCAAGCATTTGCTTTGATCCTCATATCCACACCTTCTCAAGCGCCCATTATCATAAACATGCT